>PVHP010038797.1:0-16680 GCA_004024765.1 Zapus hudsonius | reverse complement strand
ACAACATTTAGTGGGCAAACAATGAGTTGTTATCCCCAATTCCCCACTGCCCTCCCCTCCCCCCTCCACTGGATAACCTCCTCCATTGTTCGTCTGGATCAGTCCTTGTGACAGGGGACCATGGATAGCCTAGTATTCAGCCAGGTTCTCCTGGCCATGCCTCTGGATAATCTCCCCCACCACGGCTCTTACAATCTTTAGCCCTATTTTTTTTTTAAAAGCTTGAATTTCAGAAGCTTTCTGTAGTTTTCCTCTCAGAGGGAAAGCTTGTCTAGAGAGGCTTATTGTCTAGCAGACCTGGAAAAAGCTTGAAATATATATATTATAATATATATAACAAGAACAAAGAGAAATCACTTAAAATAAAGGACTGACCTGTGCGTGGAAAGGACTCAAAAGAGAAGGGTGTGACGTGGACTAGGTGGTCCAGGAAGGCTTCAAGAAGAGGGCACCAAGGCAGCACCTCAAGCTTTAGAGAAACAGTCATAAGCATAAGTCATAAGCAGCCCCTCCTCGGGCTCTGCCCACGGTCCTGCAGCCATAATCCAGCAGAAGAGAAGAGCATCACCAGGAGAAAAGGGAACATCCTGACCAAGCCCAGCAGAGAGAGAGAGAGCAGGTGCACTGGCAGAGTCCATGTGACAGGGAGGAATAGAGGAGCGAGGAAGAGAGTGGAGGTTGGTGACTAAACTTGAGATGCCTAGAACCTTGGCGAGGAAGGTGCAGTTTGAAGGCGCCAAGACTGAGAAGAGACGTGGGTTAAAGCCGTGGTTACCAGTCTTTGGGCCTTGGAGAAAGGACTGGACCACGATCCTCTGACCTCATCAAAGATGCCTGAGTTGGGGCTGGAGAAAGGGCTCAACAGTCCAGAGCACTTCCTTTGCAACCACGAAGGACAGAGGAGACCTGAGAGACCCCTGGAGTCCAATCTCCAGGGCTCACATAAACAGCTGGGCATGGCCGCACATGTCTGTAACCCCGATACTGTAGGGGAGCAGAGACCTGAGAATTGTCAGAGCTTGGGAAAAAAAAGTTAAGTTCCAGGATTAGAAAGAGACTTTGGCTCAAATAAGGACAGCAGGCAGATTAGAGGTGAAAGTGGACCCTGAAGTTCTGCCCTGGTCAACACAGGTGAGCTCACCTGTGCAAACGAGCCCTGAAGGGCTGCACGGGCACAACACACACACACACACACACACACACACACACACACACACACACACACACTACATTACACAACATAGTCAAAAACATGCATAATATGATTCGATTATTGGAAGATGGTGGATACATAGAGGTGTGGCCTGGCTGGAGGAAGTAGATCAATAGGACATTTCATGTCTGTGGTCCCTGCCAGTCACTCTCTCTGCTCTCTGGTTGTCATGAGCCGATCAGCTGTCCCCCACCACATCCGTCTGCTGGGGTGTTCATGCCTTACCACAAGTCTGAAAGTCATGGTGTAGCCACCCATGGCTGGAGACCTCTGAGACTGTGAGCTGAAATCAGTTTTTCCTCCCTTAAGTTTTTTTTTACCCTCCAGGAATTTTGTCAGGGATGGAAAGGTGGCCGGCACACCTGGACACCTTCATCCACAATCCCTCTTTGTCTGTGGCATGGGAGGATGGCCCCACAGACTTGGACAGGGAAATATGGCCCATGGGATAAAGACAGATGGATAGAAGGCCACCAGACAGACGCAGGGCCAAAGTTGAGGTCCGTAGTTAGCAGACTGTGTTCATCTCTCCAGGGTGTTGAGAGTCACAGTGTGGAAAATAGTAGCTTGCCCTTCCCAAGTACACCTGAAAGATTTTTCGGGGGTGGGGTGGGATTTTGTTTTAGAGTCTCACTCTAGCTCAGGCTGACCTGGAATTCATTATGTAGTCTCAGGCTGGCCTCGAACTCACAAGGATCCTCCTACCTCTGCCTCCCGAGTGCTGGGATTAAAGGCGTCCGCCAACAAACCTGGCTTATTTTGTGTTTTTATACCTGTAGGAGTTAAGCTAAACACAGAAATGGCAATCCAGGAACTGCTTAGCTTGGAGGATGGTTTTGAAATCTATCAAAGGGTTACTTCCCTGTGTCTACTAGTGGGATATTTTAGTCCCTGAGTGTTTGGAGCTGATGTGGTATTGAGCAAGGTCACACTCATATGGCTTCGGGCGAACTGGACGAGGTTGAAAGAGATGGCTGTTCTCCTTGAAGGCAGCTGTGTTCCAGAGAGACGCCCTGTGAAGGCAGTGTCCATAAACTTGGCAGCCCTGGGAAGGGACCTCAGGAGTGTGGAGCCAAGGAAGTGTGAGCTGGCTTGTCCAGGACACTAAGTGTCACGTGGATGGGAGCCATTAAGCTCTCTCACATCGGGTCCCTGCCTCAATTGGAGGTGACAGACTGTTTGGAGTAGAACCTGTCGTGTGATCTTCAGAGCTGTGTTTCTTTGTCTACAGGAAGTTCCCTAAAACTCTTACAGAACATGGCTTATGTAAACAGGTGTGTCTATGCCAGAGAAATAGTTCTTCCAGCACACCAGGGAAGCCGAGGCTAGACTAAGGGTCCCTACCCTTCTCTGCAGTGTGAATGCTTTATCTCCTAGGCTGAATGTCACAGGATCGCAGCAGGGTATCACCACTGCATGCTGGGAGTCCCCTGGCACTCAAGCTTGGGGGGTGGTGGTAGGCAGAGCCCCTCTTGGACCTTCCATTCTCAGTGGAAACCTGGAGGCTGGTAGAATCCTTGCTGGGTATCATAAGTCACCACGGATCATCAAGCACACTTGTGTGTATGTGTGTGTGTGTGGGGGGGCGTTTCCAGAGATGTGGGGTAGGAAGTGAGGAGAAAGCCCTATGTGGTAATCCTGGCAATGGAGAGTTGGAGGTGGGAGCAGGAGTTCAAAGCCAGCCTGGACTTCATGAGCCCCTGTCTCAAAACACCAAGAACCTGAGGCGGGATGAATGTGTGACACCAGCCAGAACCCAGGGACCCGATGGAACAAAGATGATGGGGAGGACGCCAGCCAGCTCTGCAAGTTCCGCTCTCCGTGAGTGAGGACACCTGTCACTGCCCACATCACTTATGGACATCAGATTCCAGCTTCCTCAGCCCATCAGCAGGGAGTCCCCACCCGTTACTCACTAACCTTCAAGCCTCCGACTGGGCCTAGAGCATGCCCCCCCCCAATTGGTTATTTTTAATTTTTTAAATAGTATTTCATTTTATTTATTTATTTATTTATTTATTTATTTATTTATTTATGAGGTAGGATCCTGCTCTAGCCCCGGCTGACCTGGAATTCACTATGTAGTCTCAGGGTGGCCTTGAACTCACAGTGATCCTCCTACATCTGTCTCCCCCAAATGCTGGGATTCAGGTATGCACTACCATGCTGGGCCCCATTGTTACTTTTTAAAAATATTTTTGTTTATTTCTTTTTTTAATAAGTCTTAAATATACATTTATTGTCCATAATGAGTTACATTATTCAGTGGACAAACGAGTTGTTTGCCCACTGAATAATTCCCCAATGCCCCCCTTGTTTATTTCTTTGAGAGGTGGGAGAGAGAGTGGGAGGCAGAGAGAGACTATGAGGTGTGCCAGATGCATGCTCACTTTGTGCATCTGGCTTTATATGGGTTGAACTGGGGAATTGAACCCAAGCCAGCAGGCTTTGCAAGCAAGCGCCTTTAACCACTGAGCCATCTCCCCAGTCTCCAGGGTCCCTCTTGTTCTGAGATGTCCAACTACATAGACAGAGAAGTTACAGGTTCTCCAGCCTGTACAGCCACTGAGGGGTCAGCCAGCCTCCAGTTATGTTAGCCAAGCCAGGAAATGCCTTCGTATAATAACACACACACACACACACACACACACACACACACACACACACACACACACTATTAATTCAATTCCTCTGGAGATCCCCAAGACAGGCACAATCATGGCTCCTCGTTACTCCTTCCCTTTCACCCTCTTCTTTGTCTATAAACATCCAGGTACCCCGGGAGAACACCTCCCTTATTTCTTTCTCCTCCTTCCTCTTTTAGGACATGATTTCGGAGGTGCATACAAGGAACTCAAAAATCACATGACATCCTTCATCCAGATGCCCAGTATTAGTATTTACCATGCTCGAGAGCCTCCCCCACTTCATACACAGAGGACATGGCAGGCTAGACACACATCTGTGCCGCCAAATGCCACTTTGTTCATGTTCAAAAACAAAATATTTGGTTACACCCCCACAGGATAATAATCAAAATTACCAATACTGACCTATATTCCATGTTGCTCTATAGCCAAAGTGCGGTCTTAATGGTTCTCCCCACATGTCCCCAAGTTACCCTAGGAAGCCACTGGGATTCTTGCATTCCCTGGTCACACCTCTTTAGCCTCCGCTAAGCTTTGTTTTCTATGACATTGACTTGTATTTTACATGATGGCTACTTTGTAGACTGTCCCTTAACTGCGGTTAGCTGCTATTCCCTCTCAATGAGTCATGTCACGAGACAGAGTGGAAACACCATGGTGGGAGGATCTGACTGGATATGGTCCTGTCAGGTAAGTGATGTCAATTTGGTCAGTGGCCGAGAATGAAACTTACATGGAGTTTTTGTAAAGTTAAGGTCACTTTTCAAAAAGGTGACACAGTAGCTTACTTAAAGCTACAACTTAAAAAGTAGCAAGTGTCTGACTATGAGGTATTTTGAGAATATACGATTGGCTACAACTTGCTTTACTTAATGTTCCAAAAAAAAAAATCCAGTACACGCTATAAAATCAATCAGTGATGACTCGGACAGGTCTCCTGTGGGACAGCACCCTGGGTTGGCCTGGTTATATGCAGACCGAGGAGTGGGATGGAGTGAGAGGAAAGAGACAAGAACCTTGGGGGACCCGCTTTGACTATTCTATCTGACAGAAGGAGGAACCAGGAACCTGGATCTAGAGTTGAGATGTGCCCAGAGGGCAGCAAGTGGGCAAGGCCATAGGTAAACTGTGTGGGTTTATATAATAAAACACAGACCAGCTTTCCAAGGCAGAGCAAAGGGAAAGCTGGTCACCAAGGACAAATCCTTCAAGATCCCAGTTCTGTGAGATCCCTGAGTCATCATGTCTGTGAGAGTCAGCCTTGATTGTCCACCTGATGGGATTTAAGGTCACCTCTAGGAATTGGCAGAGAGGATGAACTCGGGGGAGGGGATGTGGGAAGAAAGACTGGCCCTCAAAGTAGAAGCCTTCCAATGGGCAAGTTCTGAAATAAGGAGATCAGAGGGAAAAGGCTGCTGGCCTTCACTTCTTCCTGAGAGAGTGACTCTACCATCACTGTTGCCTCTGTGACATTGGACTCCAGGCCCTCCAACATGAACTGTATCCCAGTGATTCTCCAGAGAGCTCCAGACCTCTAGCCCCAGATTGGGCTTGCTGAGGCACCCAACTTCGTGGACTGAGCAGCACCGGGTTCTCAGCCTCTCCGATGTGCAGGTGTGTTGGGACCCAGACTGGCTGAATATCTGTGAGCTAAGTTTTAGAATATAATATGCAGCTGGATGAGGTCCAAGCCAGGAGCATGGTAACTCATGCCTTTTGATCCTAGCACACCTGTGCCCCCCCCCCCAGGCAGAGGTGATAGAAGTGCTAATAGCTTTGTTCCTGCTTCCTGAGCTCCCTTGTGAAAGAGATAAGACTATACAATGCATCCTTGGGTTTTATATATATGATGGATGTTGGAATAAAATTTTGAGATTTGCCCAGACATTTCTCCCAGCTGCCTGTGTGTGTCTCTGGCTACGAGTTCACCTTTCCCCGATGGAGCCTGTCTCCTGCTGGCCAGTGAGACAGGCTCGCTCACAGGGAGCCAGGGATCTGTGACTCTCTTAACCCAACACAGGTGACCATTTATTGGGCTACCCAGGTCCTATTGTGTCAGCCAAGCTGACGACTCTTTTGTAACACATCCATCCGATTGGCCCCATTCCTCCAGAGAGGCCTGCCTGATCCAATATCCATAGAGACAGGAAGTAGAATAAGGCTTCATGGGAGCCGAGGAAGGAAAATGGAGAGTTAATGAGGATTAAGTTGTTCTGGTGACAATTCCACAGTGGTGTGAATGTCCCTAATGCCTCAGAGCCCTTCGTTTAAAAATGCTTGGGATGGTAACTTATCTGTCCTGTGTATTTTTCTACAATTTATAAAAACCGTATTCTGTGAAAGCTGTGCCCCAGAGGAAGTGTTTTGGAGGATTTTGTAGCAACATTCACGCCTGTCATGATTTTGTATCTCCAAAAGCCTTCCTAAATTCATTAGCCACACCAATGTCAGCTGCCCCCCCCCCCCCCGCCCTGTTCTCTTGATGTTATCCGGGGAAGGGAGCACACTTCTAAGCATTCCTCCTGACAGCGATGGTTGCCTTGACATTAGAAATGAATTAGTTTCCATGATACCACTGGCCTCTGTTGTGTGTTCGATGAACACCACATGTTACATGTTCATATTTCGAGTTAAATCATGGCCTTGCACATTCTCTGCCATCTCCTTCTGGCAGAGGGGCAGCACTCATGGTACAGGGAAACCAACTTCTCCTCCATCCACAGGGGCTCTGCGCCTCCTCCCAGCCAGACAGCAACGCAGGCAGAAGTCTGATGGGGGAAAGAGGATCGCAGCCACTGAACGAGCCCCAGAGACACGGGCTCATGTTTTCTGTGCATGATTCCCTGTGGGTTGCAGAGATCCAGATGGGACAGTGACAGGTTTTCATTGGTGGACCTCACAAGTTCATGGGGCCAGTGAGAAAAGGTGGGTTGGGTTTTCATAAACATAGGCCAGGAGGTTTTGTAGTTCTGGGTACACACTTAAAGGACAAAGATCATGCTCATACCCCCCTCACACACACATAAAGGGAGCTTGGGCATTCATAGACCTGGAGGGATTAGCACCCCCCTGGAAGAGCTCCTAACTTTACAGACAAGGAGGCAGGGGAGAGTGGGCATGGTAAGATGTCCACTGTGGGAACTTGAACCTGGAACTATTAATGTGATAAATTATCTGATCCTCCTTATACTGGTTACAACACATAACCCATCCCAGTGGGACATTGACTCTGTCATCTATTGCTTGTGACTGACTGTTGTTGTTTTACCACTTTGATTCCTAGTTTCTTTCTCCACAGAATCGGGGTGATAATAATGGTTCCTTTGCGAGGTTATTGGAGGTTTACCCGAGGCAGAACTTGGTACATAGCAAGGTTAATAGCCTTGGTCCAAAAAGAAGAGGCCAACATGTTATGACCCATATGGGGTCAAGGGTGGACAAGAGATTACCTGGAGGTGGAGAGGCTGGTGTTGAGGCTGACAAATGTCTTCAAACTGCCACAGTGAGACACCTGCCTCTGCATATGTGACTTGGAGCTGTGTGATTACTCTTGGTTTCCCCCTCTGGTCACTCTCTGCCTCATGAGGAGGCCTCTGTAGATGACACGATGGGTGCTTCCTTCTTTCTGCTTCCGATTGCGGGCTTCCTGTTTCTGGCTTCCTGCTTCCTGTTGGGATTAACCAGCTGTAGGCACCAGAAACAGATCAGAGAGAGAGAGAGCCAGAGATAGGCTGGAGTGTTTCCTCTCCACACTCCCTACCATCCCATTCTCCCCCATGGCAATGATTCCTGCTCTGTTGGGCCCTAGAAGCTCCTTGCCCTCTTGTTCACCCCACCCCCACCCCAACCTCCATCCTGGCTGTGAACTCCTGATTCATAGCATCCTCTTCAGCCCCCTCTGTGGAAGGTTCTGGAGTGTCACACCACAGGGATGCCAGATCTATATACACTGGGCACAGTTTTGAGGTCCCTCTTCAAAAGGTTTTAGGGGAAAATGACCCAGAGGCTGGGCCTGCTTCTGCCCTAGACTAAAGGATTTGAGCCCAGTGTCTACGTCTAATGTATTACCAACCACCATGCTTTCCTCCTTCCCTCCCTCCCTCCCTCTCTTCCTGCCTCTCTCCCTCCCTCCCTCCTTCCCTCTCTCTCTCCTTCCCTCCCTCCTTCTCTCCCTCCCTCCCTCCCTCTTTCCCTTCTTCCCTCCCTCTCTCCCAAGGACAAAGAAAACAGACTTGGACCTTCTCTGGAGCTCCTTGAAACCTGGCTTTACATAGGCACTATGGATTCGAACCAGACTTTGTGAGCAAGTACCTTTAATCACCGAGCCATCTTCCCAGTCCAGCTTTGTGGTGATGAATTGCAGTTCTTAAGGTCTGCTGGGACCCCTTAGGAAATCATGAGGTGAAAGGCATTATTTGCCCCTTTTCCATCGTTGTAACTGACTGCAGAACCCTTGGTGTTAAATGCCGATTTCACAGTGTGGTTCCACGTCCAGATCATGGTACTGCAGTATAGTAAGAATCATGCTGATAACTACCATATACTCAAAGTTAAAATGATTTCCCTCAAAGAAGTCCTTGAAGAAACCGAGAAAGTATTAGTATCTTTAAATCCTAACCCGGAGTCTGTGTCTTTTTAATATTCTGCAATGAAATGAAAAATATAGAAGGCACAGGTCTATTGCATCTCAGGTTCTGGATATCCATCTCCAGCACCCGGATGTGTCCAGGGAAATATTCCCATTTTCTCCTGATGGTGCCCAAGCAGAAAAGCCCTCAGAGTAAGACTTAAAAAGACTTTAATAGAACACCATGTGAGGACTTCCGCCACGTGGCTTCAGATTTCACATGGTGATCGATGTCTAAGGAATTGTCACTTGATGATTTGGGGGGAGGTTACCAAAGACCAACACCCCTAAGTATCCCAGAAGGCTACTGGTGTGCTCCTTCCTTCCCGACTACACAGCACAGCTCTGTGAGAATGGGTCCATTGCTTTCTTCACTAGCCCAGGATGAAAATAGCTTCCTGCAAGCCAGGCACGAATGAGAGTTACAAAATGTAACACAACACCAGTCTTCTCATTACTTAAAAAAAATTGGGTGTAGGGTGGGTGCTGGAGAGATGGCTCAGCGGATAAAGGCACTTGCTTTCAAAGCCTGATGGTCCTGGGTTTGATTCCTCAGTACCCACGTAAAGCCAGGTGCACAAGTGGCACATACATCTGGAGTTTGTTTGCAATGGCAAGAGGCCCTGGCACGACCATTCTCTCTCCATGTATATCTCTCAAATAAATAACAAACATATATTTTTCAAAACTTTGGTAAAATAGAATTATATTTTTCTAAAATATCATTTGTATCCCCATGTGATGATGAGTTTGCTTGTGTTCTCTATG
Source organism: Zapus hudsonius (assembly GCA_004024765.1). Taxonomy (NCBI): domain Eukaryota; kingdom Metazoa; phylum Chordata; class Mammalia; order Rodentia; family Dipodidae; genus Zapus; species Zapus hudsonius. Next base: position 7,424 of record PVHP010038797.1, on the reverse strand, counting down.
TTATTAGAGTTAGTAGGTTAGTGTGTGTGTGTGTGTGTGTGTGTGTGTGTGTGTGTGTGTGTGTAGGTCAGAGCACAACCTCAGTGTCATTCTCAGAAGCACCATCCAACTTACCTTGAGACAGTGTCTCTCATTGGCCTGAAATTGCCAACGAGGCTGGAAGGCTGGCCAGTGAGTTCCAGGGATCCTTCTGTCTCCCTGGGATTCCAAGTGCATGCCATCATGCCTGGGATTTTTTCCTATGGGTGCTTGGGATAGAACTGAGGTCCTTGTGCTTAAGGGCAAACACTTTATACACTGAGTTGTCTCCTTAGCCTTACTTGCTCTCTGTTAGATGAGTCTATGGATACAATCGTTTTAGCTCCTTAATCATTTGAATACCACATTCTCCAAACACAAAAGCTCTTGTGATTTTCAGTGAGTTCTAAGGGTGTGAAGAAGTCTTGACACCCAGAGGCTAGGGAATCTTGATTCTAGTGAAAGCTCCTTCACAAGGCCACACACCTGAGTGCAGTGGCCCCACTTAGCACCACATCCTCACAAGGTGGGTGCCATCACGTTAGTGCCAGAGGTTAAGGGTCTTATAGACTCAAACACCCATGGTGGGGACTGTTAGATCTTGACTTCAAGATCTATTTTATTTGATTTATATGAGAATGAGAACTTAAGGGCCTTGCGGGCTCCACACATAGGGAAATGAAAGACTATGGGAATACTGCCACCCTGACCTGTTCGGTCCTTGCTCTCTACATGCTCTGTAATGTCACCCTGTACCCTGCAAATATGCCCACTCATGCCAACTCAAAAGCAGTTTAGAGTTTTAGAAAGTTGGCTAATCTTGGGCAAGTCCATTTCCTCATTAGAGCCTCAGTTTTCCTATCTGCAAGTGGCGGGGAGGAGGGTGGCATTGAGTCCCAGGGAGAGAGTGGCAATGGAGGTGGTGTGTCTGAGTGTGTCATAGCCAGACAGGAACATGTGCCAGCCGTCCCCCCTCACAGTTTCCTGTTGCTTCCTGTCCCTCCAGCCTGGCACTGAGACCGCCCAGGCTCCTTGGGAGGGTGAATGAGAAAGTGCCCATTGCACGTGACACTCAGAAGCTCTCCTTTCCTGCATCTGGGAAGAAATGCCTTGAATTTTCCTGGCACTAGGCCCAGGGGTTGTTCAGTAAACCTCCCCCGGAGGAAGACACTTTGGTCAGCCTGGAAACTGCCCTTCCCGGATCTTTGAGCAACAGGTATTTCATGCCGCCGAGCTTGGCACGGGAGCCTGCCCACACTCGCTGTGCTTGTCTGCCTGGGCTGTTGGGTGATTTTATAAAGAAGCTTTTACGGGCAAAGTGGGGGTAGGGTGGAGGGATGGTGGTGGTGGAATATTCCATTAGAGCCCAGGGTCCCATCTAGCCCTGGTGGTGAGTGACTTCTGGGGCTACTTGCTTTCTGGGAAGTTGTCTGTCTGTCTGCTCTCGTTAAGGACCTGGAACAAAGCCTTTAGCTCAGGAAGTTCTGCTGTGTCTACTGTGTTCTCAGCACTTTGTTGAAGGCTTAACACCCAGTGGTGAGCAAGGCCAGTGGAGTTCATGTCATGGGGGAAGTTTACCTAAAGCAGAGGAGAGTCACACACTTTAAAAAACATTGAGGTGGGGCTGGAGAGATGGCTCAGCAGTTAAGGCACTTGCCTGCAAAGCCTAAGGACATGGGGTTCAATTCCTCAGTACCCACATAAAGCCAGATATACGAAGTGGCACGTGCATCTGGAGTTCGTTTGCAGTGGCTGTGGAGGGCCCGGTGTGCCCATTCTGTTTCTTTCTCTCTCTCTTTCCTCTCTCTCCTTAAAAATAAATAAGTTAACCAAAGAAAGGTAGGACTGCTTACAATGCAAACTTCCAGACACAAAATGGCCTTGATATTCATGACTTCTCAGTGCCTGATGATACCTACACGTAATGGGAGGAAAAGATGATGACACCAAACAAAACAGAGACTAATTAAGAGGGGGAAGAGATATGGGGGAGGGGGGAGGGAATCATAATGGCTTATGAGCTATGATTATAGAAGTTATCAATAAAACGTTAAAAACTAAAAATAAATTAATTGAATTAAAAAAATTTAGGGGGCTGGGGAGATTGCTCAGTGGTTAAGGTGCTTGCCTGCAAAGCCCAATAACTTGGGTTTTATTCCCCAGTACCTACCTAAATCCACATGTACAATGTGGCACATGCATCTGGAGTTCATTTGCAGAGGCTGGAGCTCTGGTGCGCCCATTCTCTCTGTCTCTGTTGCTCTTCTATTACTCTCTGCTTAAAAATAAATAACTAAAAAAATCAATGATTTTTGGATGTCAAAGTCAACCTGAGCTCTGGTCTTGTTTCTTGGGGATGAAGGAAAAGATGGTGATGAAGCAAAATTTAAAAATATTCCTGAGGGCCGAGGACATTGCTCAGTGGTTAACGATGTTTGCATGTGAACCTACTGATCCATGTTTGATCCTCCTTAGCACCCATGTAAAGCCAGACACAAAGTGACACATGCACCTGTAATTCTAATGTGCTGACAGCAATGGGTGGTGGAGCCGAGAGAATCCAGAAGCTTGAAGGTGGAAAGAGAGGAGAAACACCTCAAGGTTGTCCTCTGACCCCCACAGACACATTGTGGAATGTGCACACCCATACATACACATCATGCACATATACACACATATATGCTCGCATATATAAACATACACCCACAAAGAACATAATTTAAAAGTATTCCTGTATGTCTCAGGGTACAGGAGGCAGCTGGTTCACAGATGGAGTTGCTACCTGAATAGTCTTGGAATAGTTTTGGCCTCTCAGACCCTGAAGGTAACTGCCACCTAAGGAAGACGGCCCTGTGCCTTAGCTGCCCAGTAGTGGGTTCGTGCTGGAGCACAAAAGGTTAACAGAGGTGGTGACTCAGGGAGACGTAGTGAGGTTTGCTTCTGGGTGCAGAGGTTTGTGGCGGGTTTTGATGTTGCTGTTTGCTATAGCCGTGTGACTCCTTCCCTTGTCACTGGGGAAAGTTAGGGATGGAGAGAGGAGGGGCAGATAAGGTCTATGCCAGGGGTTCATGGTCAACCTTAAGGAAGATGCTGGGTTTGGGACCCAGAGGAGAAGTAGACATTGGCTAGGCAGGGGTTGGTGACGCAGGGAGGGCTCCCGCAGCAACGGGGGCAGGAAAGGTCCCCACAGAGGGTGAGAGAGGCTATGGTAGTACTGAAAAGTAGGGGAATTTATTTTTTTAAATATTTTTAACTATTTGCAAAAAGAGATACATACATACAGAGAGAGAGACAGAGACAGAGAGAGAGAGAGAGAGAGAGAGAGACAGTATGGGTGTGCCAGGGCTTCAAGCCACATGCACCACCTTGTGCATCTGGCTTATGTGAGTACTGGGGAATTGAACCCGGGTCTTTAGGCACTGGATGCAAGCGCCTTAACCGCTGCGCCATCTCTCCAGCCAAGTGGGGAAATTCCTATGCATTCAGCATGAAATGCTTGTGCAATTCAGTGGGCACAATTCCCGCCACTTCCCACCACAGTGGCAATGGTTATCGTGTCGAATCTCTGTGGTTCATTATTGGTGCAAAACCACTCAGAATTTGAAAAGGAGAATGATAATTTTTAGCAAAAAGAAGAAAAGAACAAAATGGCTTAGCTCAAAGAAGCAGAGCCTCACGAATATCCCTGAGCAAGCTTCATTCCTGGGAGGGGACAGGGAGGAGGTTTTGGGGAAGTCACCTCACTTTCTCCCAAGGGCCATGGAGCATTTGAACAGAGACAGTGCTGGCTGTTGGGTTAGAGGGTGTCACACCTGTTAGTAGGTGCTACAGCCTTCAGGGAGGAGACTCATGGCCAGGAGTGGGGCAATGGTGATGGAGGTATGTGTGAATCCTAGAGACACTTTGGAAGTGTGAGTGACAGGTTGTGGTGCCACATTGGATGTGAGAGATGGAGACAAGCATGGGAGTCAGTCGTGACTCAGTGTCTGCCAGGAGAGGTGCTTGAGCGTGTCACGGAGACCCAGAGAGGGAGTAGAGAAACCAACCAGGCAGAGGTGTTAACACACATCATCGATTTCATGGAAGGTAGAGCCTTAGAAGACTCAGATTAGAACCATAGGGAACCCTGCGTGGCAGCTACCTTCTCATTGCTGGGACAGGACAAGTGATCAGAAGCAGCTTATGGGACGAAAGGGTTTATTTCATGCTTACAGTTTCCATGGGGAAAGCACGACAGAGCAGAAGCTGCGCATCACGTCTTACCACAGCAGCTGGGAAGTAAGCAGCCAAGAGTGACTTAGATAGCAAACACCCTGGAGGAATGAACGAACTCGTAAAACTTACAATCTGCTCCCAGTGACACACCTCCTCCAGCAAGGCTCTGCCTCCCAAAGGCTCCATCAGCTGGGGATTGAGTATGAGGCTTAATCACAAATGCATGAGGCTGTATGTGTGTGTATGTGTGGGGGGGTCTTTTCACAAGCAAAACCACCATACCCTGCCTGGGAGGAGCACTTCAACCATAGAGCAGAAGGCTGTTTCTTTAACAAAACCATCCTTGGTCCAGAGCTCTCTGCTGGAGCACGTGGAGGGCTCATGAGTGTTTTGTGAAGCACCCACGGTATGGAAGCCCAGTGCCAGGAGCTATGTGCACACTGAGGAGGCATGAAACAGAATCCACTTTACCAGGAGACCTGATTATGGCATGCTGAAGAGATCACAGCTTCTCTTTCCCAGGAGTGGTGCCTGATGGATTCTTTCCAGAGTTTCTATGACTCTCAAAAGATGGGAGTTGGGAAGCCTGGACCTGGAGTCCCCCAAGTGTGGCAGATCTCAGGACAGCTTAGGACGTGGATAATGACGGCTTGGCTACAGGTGGCTCTTTCCTAAGGGGAGTTTTCTGTGGTCACGGCATCACAGGCCCACTGATTGCACACATAGGTTTCTTGCTGAAGTGACAAAATGTTAGAAACTTGGTGACTTGAAACAACATAAATTTATTCTCTGAGAGTTACGGTTAGATCTAAACCCCCTTGAGCCTTCGGGCTGAAGTCCTGGGGCAGGTGGCATGGTCTTTTCTGGCCCTTCCAGGTTTCACACGCTGCCTGCATTCCTCAGCTCCTGGCCACATTACTTTCCCCATGGTTACCTGGAGAAGGTCAGATGACCTCTGCATCCTTCATAGTGTCTGCAACCCCCCCCCATTTTGTGAAGGGAAACAGTCATAGGTTTGGGGGACACGGACATGGACATCGTGGGTGGAGGGCATTCTCTACCATTTCTCTTGCAGAGGCACAACTTGTGTTTCTAGGCAACCCCTCATCATGGATATTGATGCTAACTAACTACCCTGGTCCCCTGGACTTGGGGGTCAATGTCTTCGCTGAGCTGACTCTGGCCGTATGACAGGCCATGAGGCTTTCTTCCTAGAAAGAAAAGAAGATTCCTTCATGTCCCGAGACAACATTTTGTAGACTTTCTCTTGTGCCTGGCCCCAAACACTTGAGGTTGAAGAAGCCAGACTTCCAGGTGACTGCTCTGAGGTGAGGGCCAAGACTACCTTTCTAGAAAGTTCCTGGGGTCACGGATCACAAGGTCAAAGATCCAGTGAGTGGGAGCACTTGCATTTCTACTCACTGCAGATCCTTCTTGTCTTCAATAGAGCATACAGAGATATAAAGAACACTGACAGTATGCAGCGATGGGTGGGAGATGCCATTGTTTGCCCTCGAGCCTAAGGACCTGCAGCGTGGGATTCTCTTTTTCATCTTACCATGGGGCCCTTGCTAATGTTGGAGCTCTCTGAACAAGCCACTCCAAAGCACCAGAATTTGGCATGATGAATAACAGACAGGCAGGCACTGGCTCCTTTTTCTCCGGTAACTCCCTCCCTCTCTTCTGTATATACAGTTATACTTACTGAGGTGTAACTCAAAACCCCATGCTTCCACACCGATCCCTCTGTGCGTCCCCAAGCTGGGGCTCATTGGAAATTGGTGACCCTCACCCCCACCCCACATACACACTGTATAAGTGCATTTACCAGGCTACCGTGAGGCCTCCCGAAAGCGAGCTGGAACACCCCCCACCCACCACCACTCTTCGGCCTTTCATGCAAGCCCTCGGCTCAATGTACGTTCTGTTTATTATTTCAGAGGCAATTTTCAGGGGTGAGTGTGGGGGGGGGGGTGAGTGGGCTGCAACATTTGTAAAATGAAGGTGAAGGATGTAAGCCACATCCAGCCCCTTCACCTGACTCTTCAAAGACCTCTTGTGTGTCCAGGACCCACCCACCCACAGTCTCAATTACCTCCAAGGAGAAATAAAGCCAGCTACCCAGAGGTCGGGGACAGAGTAAGGCCCATCAGGACATCCGCAGTTTTGTCCACACCTGCCGGGCTCAGGAGGTAGAGACTGCTTGGAAAGGTCAAAGAAATCCAATCAAGTGAACCTGAAAGGCCACAGGATCTAAGGCCAGGCTCTCCTCTCTGAATGGGCTCCATTGCGTCACGGATGAAGTAAACACTCTACCACAGCCCGATGGCTCCTGGCAGCTCGGAGTCTGTGTTCCATCAAAAGGGAGGGATGAAGCCGTTATGACAGCCTTAAACACACGCAGGCAGAGCCCCTCATGGAAACCACCGAGGGCTGTGTCCTCGAACACAAAGATGTCATTCTTCCTTCCATGGACTTGGACTTGTGACTTTTTCAGCTTTGTATTTTCTTTATGTACGGCAGCAGAGGCCTGCTGGGCAATACTGTCCTCAAAGCGCTCTCTCTCTCTCTCTCTCTCTCTCTCTCTCTCTCTCTCTCTCTCTGGAATTGAACTCAGAACCTCACCATGCTAGGCAAGTCCTTTGCCACTGAGCCACATCCCCAACCCTATTTTCGCTTTTTAATCTCCAAAGTCTCACTGAGTTCCCCAGGCTGGCCTTGAACTCACCCTGTAGCCTAGGTAGGCATTGAACTTGAATTGGCCTTAGACTCTCAAGCAACTGAGATGGCAGGCCTGCACCACCAGGCTAGTCCCAAAGGTCTTTAGAGTAGCACTCATGGACACCCAGGAGGGACCTAGAAACGCTGGCTGTGCGTGGGTCTGAGGATGAAGGTCTTTGAAGGAAGCCACGCTCTGTAACCCTGGTCCAGATAGGACTGGGTGCTGCTGGGGAGGTCTGCTGTGGCTTCTACTGGAGAAGACACCATCAAACAGGGAGCATGACTTACTTAAAAAAACATAGCTCTGGGCTCAGTGGTTAAAAGTGCTTGTTTATAATCCTGCTGGCCCGAGTTCAATTCCCCGGCACCCATGTCAAGCCAAATGCAGAGCGATGCATATGCCTGTGTCCCAATCCCCCTATGGCAATGGAAGTGGAGAGTCCGGAGAATCCAGCAGCTCGTTGGCCAGC
>PVHP010038796.1:0-16678 GCA_004024765.1 Zapus hudsonius | reverse complement strand
TATCCTGAAAAACACAAACACATTAGGCTTATCCTGAGTTGGTTGAATGGCTGTGGCTATGGGTCCCTTGTTCATCCCGTCCTTCTCTGCAGGGTTCCATATGGATCCTCCACAATATGACTGTGGTGGCTCATCTCTTGCCATGGTCTCATCTTTTGGCCTGCTGTCGGGTGGTAGGGTTATATGGGCCACAGCTCACGATGTTTTGGTTTTTTAAAAGAATATTTTTATTTATTTGAGAGATGTGAGGGAGGGGGGGAGAATGGGCATGACAGGGTCTCTTGCCACTGCAAACAAATCCAGATGCATTCGCCCACCACTTTGTGTATCTGATTTCATTTGCATACTGGGGAATTGAACCTGGGTCAGCAGGCTTTACAAGCATCTTTAACCTCTGGATCATCTCCTCAGCACAGACATATTATTTTTATTTATTTATTTGAGAGAGAGCGAAAGAAAGGGGCAGATATACAGAGAGAAAGGGTGCATTAAGGCCTCTAGCCATTGCAAACTCCAGACACATGTGCCACCTTGTGCATCTGGCTTCACCTGGGCACTGGGGAATAGAACTCAAGTCCTTCTGCTTTGCAGGCAAAGGCCTTAACTCCTGAGCCATCTCTCCAGTCCCAGACATGTCCATTTAATCTCCTGTGACTGTAGCTCTATATCCCTAAAAGCATGCAAATTACCCAAAGTGCGGAGTTTTGCCTTTTGTGAAGAGTCTAAATACTATAATACCAAACCACTTGACTAATTATCATTGATGGTCTTGAAGAAAAGTGTGAACAAATGCTCTTGATTGAGAAAGGTTAGGGGCAGCTCATGAGTGTTCTTCATTTCGTTTTAACAACCTGTTATAAGTCCTTCCTCCAAGTATGTATCTAAGACCTTTTGGAAATTATTTAGGCAACACATTAAATCAGTAGAATTACTATTCTATTTTAAAATGGCAATATGGAGCAGACCTTAAGTATAACTGAGTAACAGTTCTGCCGGTCTGGAATGTGGGCTAGGTAGGGGGTTCTGAAGTGTCAGCACAATGATAAAGCTTTATTGAGGAAGCTACATGCCAGGTACCCTTCTACCTCCTCTAACCTTCCCAACTCTGCAAGCATACAGGTGCTGCTGTGTCATGTGACCTGGTACAGGTATTGTCGTGTCGTGTGCCATGGCACAGGTATCGTCGTGTTGTGTGACCTGGTACAGGTATTGTCATGTTGTGTGACCTGGTACAGGTATTGTCGTGTCGTGTGCTGTGGTACAGGTATTGCCATGTCATGTGCCATGGTACAGGTATTGTTGTGTCGTGTGACTTGGCACAGGTGTTGCCGTGTCATGTGACCTGGTACAGGTGTTGCCGTGTCATGTGACGTGACTCTCCAAGGATAAACAACTGTTTCCATCTTTATCAGAAGCAGCTGCAACCATGCAGGGGTCTCTTGAGGTTGGGTCTGCTGACATTCCAACATAAAAGGAAGGGGAGGTGGGAGGTGTCATCACACTGTCAGCTGCGGTGCTAACTGCCTGCAATGATGCATGCGGACTCATGGTTTCAGGGGAGATCCCGTATGTAGAGGAAAGAAGAGCAAAGGGCAGGAGCTTCATATATGCAGTCATGGGGAGCTGTTAGCCATACTGAGATGAGACTTTTCTGTGTGGGGGGCGTTTTGAGGTAAGGTCTTGCTCTAGCTCAGGTTGACCTGGAATTCAAAAATACAAAAAAAAAAAAAAGGCCAGGAATGGTGGCACACGCCTTTAATCCCAGCACTAGGGAGGCAGAGGTAGGAGGATCGCTGTGAGTTCAAGGCCACCCTGAGACTACATAGTGAATTCCAGGTCAGCCTGGACTAGAGCGAGAGCCTACCTCGAAAAACCAACCAAAAAAAACCAACTTTTTATTGACAGCTTGCATAATTGTAGACAATAAATCATGATAATTCCCTCCCACCCTCACGCCCCTCTCCATCAATTTCTAGTTTGTTTTGATATCATCTTTTCCGCCCATTCTGAAGGTCTTAAGAAAGCAATGTTGGGCACTGTGAAGTCATGAGTATCAAGGCCATTTTGTGTCTGGAAGTTTGCATTGTAAGCAGTCCTACCCTTCCTTTGATTCTTACAATCTTTCTGCCACCTCTCCCAGAATAGACCCTGAGCTTTGGGCATGATTCCCACTCTTAATCACCTTGAACTGTATCTCTTGCTATGAATAGGAGACCCACATCCAGCTTTGACATTACCTCAAGGGGTTTAAGGCAAATCACTGGGCCTTGTGACCTGCACTGCTTTCCTTTGGCCTTCCTTCAGGAGCCCCTGGACCGGTCTTTAAGGGTCATGACCTTTCAAGCTCTGCTTGGAATCCCCAGATACAAATACACTAGATATGCTCTACACACACCTATTATAATCTTGGTGCACTGGAGTTGCTTCTTTAGTTATTTAATGGGTATCTGTTTGTCTCTCCAGTTGGACTGTAAACGTCTAGAAGGCAGGGATAGCATCACTCCTTCCTAGTCTGGGATACCAAGGGAGCTCATTAAAAATTGTTGACAAGCCAGGTGTGATGGCTCACACCTTGAATCCCAGCGCCCAGAGGTCGAAGTGAGTTCCAGGTCAGTGGACCAAAGAGAGGCCCTGCCTCAAGCAAACCAACAAACAATAACAACAATAACTCCACCAAAAAAAAATTGTTGACAGCCTCTAGGCCATCCTCCACCCCACCTGGGCCACTCCGCTTCCTCCCTCTTGTCCCCGCCCCTGTCCCTTGCCGGCTTCTGTACACCGTCCCCTGTGGCCCCGCCCCTCCCTCGAGCAGCAGTCCCGCCTCTCTGGCCCCGCCCCTGCCAAGCCCCGCCCCCAGCATCTTTAGCGTCCCCTAGCGACCGGGCGGCGGCTCCTAGCAACCGCATCCCGGTGCCCTAACGACGGCGGCACGTAGGGAGGGCCACGTCAGCGCGCCAGGCCCCGCCCCCGCGCCAGGCCCCGCCTCCCCGCGCCTCGTCCGCCGCCGCCGCCGCCGCCGCCCGAGACTCGCGCAGAGCAGTTATGGCGGATCCCGCAGCCCCCGAGCCCGCAGCCAGCGCTCCCGCCCAGGCCCCGGCCGCCGCCCCGGAGACGGCGCCGACGCCAGCTGCACCCCCCGCCCCGGCCCCGGCCCCGACGCCGGCTCCGGACTCGGCCTCCCGGCCGTCCTCAGACTCGGGCCCCGAAGCCGGCTCGCAGCGCCTGCTGTTCTCGCACGACCTGGTGTCGGGCCGGTACCGCGGCTCGGTTCACTTCGGGCTGGTGCGGCTGATCCACGGCGAGGACTCGGACTCGGAGGGCGAGGAGGAGGGCCGCGGCAGCTCGGGCTGCTCGGAGGCCGGGGGCGCGGGCCACGAGGAGGGCCGGGCCAGCCCGCTGCGCCGCGGCTACGTGCGCGTCCAGTGGTACCCGGAGGGCGTCAAGCAGCACGTGAAAGAGACCAAGGTGCGGGCCGGGGCCCGGGGGCCGGGGTTGGAGGCCGGGGGGGCGCAGCCCCGCAGCCGGGTCACTGCAGCTGCCTCCGCAGAGGGTGCTCTCCGTGCAGAGTCATCGCGCCGGCCTGGGGTGCAGCCCGGGCAGGCTCAGCTGGCGGCCCCGGCTCCCCGGCTTGGGGGGAGGAAGGGAGGGGAGGGGCCGTGCCCTGTCCTGCCTGGCCGTGATGTAGGCCTCCCCACTCGGCAGACGTGCGTGGACGCCCCGTGGGGACCTGCGCGGGCTCCGAGGCGTGCAGCATTACACCAGTGCGGCGTTTGGCTGACACCATCCCCTCCACCCCCCACCCCCCAAGGAGCTCCAATGCTGCATTGTGCGTCCCCAGAGGAAGGCCGGGCTGGGGCTGTGCCGGGGCGGGATGTGGGCATTCCAAAACAAAGATGCCCGTGGATGTGAAAGCTCCAGAAGTCCTCCGGGTGACATCAGGATGCATGACGGGGAGGCATCTCAACCCCCTCCCCCCCCTATTTTTTGTTTTACCTTGCTGCCTTATTTTAATTGCTGCGGGGGAACTCTGAGTAAAATCAGTAACAATCATTACCCTGGTATTAATAGCACTGGGGAAGGGTTGTGGCAGCTGTTACTGGGTGCCTTTGGACTTCTGGGGGGTTAAAAGCATATTGAACCATGGACATGGAAAAGCTGTAGGTTTTTTATTTTTTTTAAGCTGAGGCTGCAAATACCAGAATCTTCTAGGATAGGAGGATAGGGTATAGCGAATGTGGCAGTCTTACAAAACACACAGGCCTGTCATAAACCTGAAACCTTAAACCATGGTCTGGTGGCTTGTTTTCCCCAAGTGTGAATTCCTATCAGTGATTCACACACACACTTCTGTATCACACAGCTCTTGCTTGTCATTCTGTCCCTGCCTTTCAAGAAAACATTTCTAAAGCATGAATCAGGACTGTATTGCTTTAGGTCTTTGGGGGGTGAGAGGTCTGATTTCAGGTTATTTATTTTTGCAATTACTGGAAGGTTGAACCCAGGAACTTGGGCATGTAGGATGCTAGGTGAATGTTCTACCACTGAGTAACATCCCCTTAAGATGGGTTTTTGTCGTGTTGTCCAGGCTGTCCCCAAAATTGTGACCCTCCATCCTCAGCCAACCCAGTAATGGGGGATTCCAGGTGCTAGGGCGGCACCACACCCAGCAGGCATTTAGAAGTTAATCCTGGTGTCTCACACTAAGGAGAAAAAGACTACAGAGGAGCAGGGGTCAGGCCATATAACAAAGGGAGACTGGGAAGATGGCTTGAGCAGAGAAAGGCTCCACTCCTGAGAAGGGCCTGTGATCCATTTCCTTGTGGCAGAAGTGACTGCTGATACAGCAATGTCTCTTGTCAGTAGTCACATGCGTCCATGGTGCAAATCCACACACGGACCCCAGCTTCTTGTAAATCGATGGCAGCTTCTCTGACACCCAGAAATTCAAGTATTTGAAAAATACATTTTGCAGCAGAATGCTTGTTAAAAATAATTTTGTGTGTGTGGGGGGGGGGTCATTGCTTTTTTTATACAGTGAGTGCATGCATTGTGTTGCTGCAGGTGATGGGCAGTGGCTTTCTGCAGGTTCTAAAAAGTGCTTTATCACTCATCTTCCAAGAAGTTTGTGACTTTTAGAATGCAAGTCCCTTTACTCCAGTGTCCTGGGCACCATGGTCTCATGCTCAGAGGTGGGCCCAGCTGGTGGTTCTCTTTCTTGACTCTGCTGGTTAACTGTATTTATAGTTGTCTTCCCATGCCTCCCACCTCTTGTAATTGCATACATTTTGACCTGAAATACCTTTTGTGGTGTTAAATCCCAAACAGCTTTACAGTCTCAGCTTGGATGGATGTTGTTGAAGGGTCCTTTTGGTGTTGGGCCCCCTCCTGTGGCTCTGCTGGTATTTTCCTCTGTCATTTGGTTTCTGTAGCTTCAGACTTAACCAAGGTCAAGGGTATAGGAATTCAGAGAAGTAGTGGGATGCACCCAGTTATGGGCACCAGGTCCCAGTTCTGTTTTTTTTTTTCAATTTCCTTCGAGGTAGGGTCTCGCTCTAGCCCAGGCTGACCTGGAATTCACTATGTAGTCTCAGGGTGGCCTCGAACTCACAGCCATCCTCCCACCTCTGCCTCCGAGTGCTGGGATACTTGGCTCCAGTTTTGATTTTAAGGGCTGGAGAGTATATTTTGTGTGTGTGTGTGGGTCATGCTTTTTGTCAACATTAATTGTGTCAACAGCGCAGAATAATTTTGTCATTACATGTTCAGTTGATGGGTAATAAGTGAAGGCTTCATATTAAGAGTTTCTGTCTCTCACATTTTACTCTGTAGCTCAGGCAGTGTGGAAGTCCTTATGTAGCACAGGCTATCCCAAAACTTGTCATCGGCCTGCCTCACCTTTCGAAGTAGCTGGGATTTCAGGAAGTATCCCTGTGCCTTGGTTAATACTAATCTCTTTTTGTTAAAAAATTTATTTATTCATTTGCAAGCAGAGAGAGAGAAGAGTGGCAGAGAATGGGCAAGCCAGGGTCTCCAGCCCCTCTGCAAATGAACGCTAGATGCATGTGCAACTTTGTGCATCTGGCTGTATCTGGTTACTGGGACATCAAACCTGAGTCCTTAGGCTTTGCAGGCAAGTGCCTTACATTGAGCCATCTCTCCAGCCCAACACTAATCTCTTGATGTAAGTGTGAACAAGCTTTTATAAAGAGATGGGTAGCCCAGTGTGGTGGCACACACCTTTGATCCCAACACTTGGGAGGCTAAGGTAGGAGGATCACTGTGAGTTTGAGACCAACCTGAGATTACATAGTGAATTCTAGCCTGGGCTAGAGGTAGACCTTACCTAGAAAAAAAAAAAAAGAAGAAGAAGAAGAAAAAGAAAGAGATTCCTTTCCTGACACTTACAGGTAAATGCCCAGAAGAAATAAAGTCACTTCCTCCTATCCCTCTTTAAAAATTTATTTATTTATTTTTAAAAAGAGGAGGAAAGAAGGAGAGAGAGACATAGGGAATAGGCAAATCAGGGCCTCTTGCCACTGCAAAAAACGAACTTGAACTCCAGATGTATGTGTCACTTTGTGCCACCAAGTACTGGTGAATGGAACCTTGGGCAATCAGGTTTTGCAAGCAAGCACCTTTACTGCCGAGTTGTCTTTTCAGCCCAGATAATCCTATTCCTGAAGCTCCCTGTAGCCAGTGTCTCTTCCTGGTAGTTTGAAGGCTTGAAATGTCTGCATAGGCTTGTCCCTTCCCCATCGTGCTTGGTCATTCTGTGAGTAGCCACCTTCCTGAACCCTGGCTAGACAGGATAGTCTTTCTGGCTACCACCTGCTGTGCTTGGACACAGTACCCACCCTGAGAGGACCAGAGCCCTACCACTGTCATTTCAAACTTCACTTTCTTTCTCTGAGTGGCCTGTTTCTGCTTTCTTTTTTTTCCCTCGTGGTAGGGTCTCGCTCTAGTCCAGGCTGACCTGGAATGCACTGTGTAGTCTCAGAGTGGCCTTGAACTCACAGTGATCCTCCTACCTCTGCCTCCCAAGTGCTGGGATTAAGGGCATGTACCACCATGCCCAGCTTTTTTTTTGAGATAGAGTCTCATGTAGCCCAGGCTAGCCTTGAACTTGCTATGTAGCTGAGGTTGATTTCGAACTCCTGACCCTTCTTCCACCTCCCAAGTGCTGGGATTACTGGTGTGCACCCAGACCCAGTGGTTGCTTTCCCATCTCTTGTGTGTTGTTGGTGTGTCCCCCCCCCCCACACTTGCTACAGCATGTAGGGTCTCCCAGGTTTGAGACACATTCATGATGTCTGTGATTACCCTTCCTGTGTCAGGGGTGGGTGAAACATCCCTGATGACAGGTCCCTGGGGAATTTTCTTTGCAGTTTATTTTTGGCTCCTACTCAGGCCAGCATTTCCATGGGGAAGACTGTTTAGGTGCAGCATCATAGCTTGAGAAGTTTGTCTCCCTGGTCCAGGTGCTGGCGCCCATTAACAGCCACTGTTCTTAGTGATGTAACAGGAAGAAGTTATGTAAGGTTAGCCAAGGTGCAGGGCTAAGTGCTTCTCAGTTGCATTTTATTCAGATAGGATCACAGCTTGGAGACTCCTGACAGCTGTTCTGTGATTTTTAGTCTTTGACCCTTGGTTTCCCTGCTTCTAATTCTAGACCTCAGGGCTTCAGTCAGGCCTCTGTGTGGTCATTGCCTGACTCAAGGGCACTTTGGCCAGATCAGGGATGTGTGTTTCGTATTGCAATTGGAAGGCAAAACCCTTGGATTTTTTTTTTTTTGGCTGGCACCTTCTCAGAATGACCTTGGCCAAGTCATTGCCTAATTTTCTCTCTCTGCCATGAAGGCTGAGGTCGTTCTAGTCTCTGAAATGAGCCTGTGTAGATGGGGTGGTCAGAATGGTAACCTGCTTGTGCCGGGAATGGCTGCATCCCTGTGTGGGTCAGGCAGAGCCAGCCCCTGCTCTGCAGGACATCACTTCCCCGGGATACCTTGGAAAGCATAAGGCGTAGTCGGGAGCTGGGGCATTCCTCTTGGATTGTGCTGCTGGGGCTGGGAGTGTGGTAGGCTTGGCTTGATGAAGCCTTTTCTAGCTGTACTCATACATCTCACACTTTTGTGACTTTATACGAAATTCAGAAATGCACAGTTGAAAGTTTTCATCTGCTAGCCTCCAGATACATATGTGTGAACGTGTATATGGCTTCCCATACCTGAAGATCTCTTGAATTTCCCAAAGACTGGTAACAAGATTGTGAATTGCAAGGTCGAGGACTGCTCTATGACACTAAGATAACACACGCACTGTTTACTATGGTCAGGCCCTCGGGTGCTGTGCTCAGTGCTTCCAGCCTTCCTGTGAATGAAGGGCAGTTATTAGCTCTGGGTTTCAGAGGAGAAAGTGAACATCAGCGAGGTGAAGGGTGTCCAGCATCACCCGCTGGTGAGTGGAGGAAGCTGAATACAAATCAGGACATGTGGATGTTGTCACCTGGTCAGATGGGAGACTGCATAGCTGCGCAGTCTCTAGCGAAAAGCGTAGTGGAATAGGAGGTAGCCCAGGTGAGCAGGGAGGAAGGTAGGTGGCATTTTAATGGGTGCCAGCACTGTGTGCTGCTGGCCACACTTCTCAGAACTGTCAGGAACACCTTTTATTTCTGGTGAACCTCCAAGTGCCCAGAATATTGGATGAGAGCAGCTGGGTCCCCAACTCCTCGAGCAGAGTTGTGGGCAGACATTCAGCAGCTGGCGTCTCCCTGCCCTCTTAGAAACCGCCAACATTGCAACTGTCAACTTGACCTCCTGTCTTCTGGGCTATCGCCATTGTCATCCTGCTAAGAGCACTGAGTCATGAGTCAGGGTCAGGAAGGGTTCCCTAGGCTCAGCCAGCTTCCTTTCTGCTTCAGGAGGTCCAGGTCTTCTTATCCCTTCCCTCTGTCCCTGATGGTGTTGTGTTCTTTTTCCCTTAACTGCTTGATCAAGAGGAACTTTCTCTTTTTTACTGTTTCACCTTTTGGGCCTGGTGGAAATCTCTGGACTGTGTTGAGGGTCAGCACTTGTAAAAAGGGGTGCAGCTATCATATGTAACATGAATACTGCTACCTCACTGCCAGGCACATGAGCCAGGACCATGGACTCCTGTTCTGGTCACAGGAGTCCGTTTCCTGCATGATGCATAGCCTGTTTCTGGGCAGGAGCTGCTAATTTAAATTGGTCATCAAGAGGGTTTGACCAGTGACACTTGGGACCATTGAGAAAGCACTTTCCAACTTACAAGGTGCTGCCCCTTCCTAACCCAGCAGGAGTTTGGTGTTTTCAACTGGAGGCCCTTTCCACTGGGCCTGGAGAGGGCTGGAGTCTCAGCCTGCCCCAGAGGTCTCTTAGGAACCACCTGACAGACGTGGTTACAGACAGGGAAGAGCTGAGTACTTATGGGCTTTATATTTTTTTTTTGGTAGTTCAGAGTAAAATTGAATCATGTTAATGGATAACTAACTGAATCTGTCCATGCCTAGGTTATTTATCCTCAGCTCAGGGTTACTTGTGTCCAGGTTACCCAGAGCTCACTGAGACCTAAGGGTGCCGTGTTCTTCTAAAGCAGGAGTGTGCAAAGTGATTGTCTCCCACTTAAACATGTGAGCGAGTGTTGACCTGCAAGGATTCAGCTGGCAGTATATATCGGAGTGAATGTCCTTTCTAGGTTAAATCCAGGTTATAGGGTTGGGGCATTTTCAGCTTGTTTACCTGATTGAGAGAGTGCAGCTGAACCACTGTTTTGCAGCTGTGTCAAGGAACATTTGCAATGTCACTTTTGGTTCAAATTGATAACGTAGCTATATCTGGAAAGCAGCCTGACTCTAGCAATTTAAAGGTATATATATATATATATATATATATAGACACACACACACACACACACATACTGAATCACGCTTTGGGGGAGCAGTCAACCCTACCCTACAGAAAGATGAAAACAGCCAGCAGAGACCCTCATTTGCATACTGTCCTTGGGGGCTGGTCTTCCTCCTCCCTCAGCTCACTCAGTTCTGGCCCCTTTGCAGGAACTGCTTCTGGGATAAGGTGGGGGAAGATGCCCTGACCCACCCCCCTCACCCCAAGACCAGGGGGGAGCTGACAGGCACATGCATTCATGCGAGGCTTGACATGTGCAGTGCTGGAAGCATCCCGTATTTGTGTGCTTCTGTTTAATGACTTCAGGGATTTTGAGGGCCCTGAAGGTTGATGACATCATCTGCTAGCCAAGGAAAAAGCCTCTCCCTGCTTTTGGGCATCCCAGCACTGTGCTGTTGGAATTGGATGTCTGCCTCTGTGTCCTCCTCTCCTGACCTCCCCCTTGGCCTTCTGCCTGGCCTCTCTCACTGGGGAGTTGCTTCCCACAGGGCATAGATGACTACAGAATGCCAGGCCACTGCTCTTACTGACACTGACTTGGTCCTTGTCCTCCTTTGGACCTTTGGCCTTGCTTAATGTGGTCAGCGGTGCCCTCTTAATGGAAACACCTTCCCTGGACTCCATTCTACCTGACTGTACCAAAGTCTTCCCTCGTTTGGTTTTTAATCCTTCCATTCATTACCCAGAGACTTTCCCAACAACTCTCCTCTCTCTTCCCCACCATCTCCCCAGGTTTTGAGTATACTTGGTACCTGCACTGGGATGAATGCCACATGGGCATCACCTTCTTAGCTGCCAGCCTGAGAGCTCCATCCAGCTATTGTGTAGAGCCTCAGACTTCATGGGTGTAAGATCCTATGATGTGGCTGTCTTCCCCTCCAAAACAACATCCTCACCCCAGCTTTTTAATATGACAAACATTTAGACGCAGAAGTTGAACGACTAGACCACTGGTCCCTGACTGCCAGCCAGGGTGAGTCAGCAGCTGTTGTCCCAGTGCCATGGGGCTTTAACCACGTGTGTGAATGCTTCTTTCTGAGCCACTTCTGAGTTAGGAGCAGACACCAGAGTAGCTACCACTCGCCTTGGTGCTAATGCCTGCAGCTTCTGCCAACCAGAATATTGGGGATCATTTTAGGTTTACCTTTGGCCCCCATTCTAACTTGTTTGTCCTCAGTAACTTACGGAGACACCTCTTATTTGTATTTCCTTTCTTTGAGGTGCTTGGCATGGAGCCCAGGGACTCCCTCTGAGCTATCACCCTGGCCCTCTTTCCATTTCATTCTGAGACAGGGTCTAAGTTGCCTGGGCTGACCTTGAACTTACTCTGTTGCCCAAGCAAGCCTTCCCCATGCCTCCTGAGTAGCTGGGATCATGCCCTGAGCCATCAGGCCTGATTATTGGTTCCAGTCCTTTCTGCAGCCCTGATTTATTCTCTGCCAGCCTGGCATCCTCCCTGGCTATCTCTCCGCCTTTACCACTCTTCCAGCCTAGTCACAGCATCAGGCTGACCCGTAGGCTTGCATGGTGTCAGGATCCTCTGTGTGCTGACCTTCAAGGCCTCCTTGCAGTCCCTCCGCATCCTGCCTTCTCAGCCGACTCAGCCAGCCTGGCTGCTTTTCCTCATCCACTTGTGGTGGTCCCTGTCTGAGGTCCTGTGACACGCCATATGCTCTTCCTTTGAGAAACAAGGTCTAAGTGTGTGTGTGCAGATTCTTAGGGGATATCTGAGGGATGACCAGAGCTTGCTCCTTCACACTGACCTTGTGAAGTATTCTTTTAGTATCTTTTTTCTATTTATGGTTCTGGGGACAAAACCTAGGTTAGGTCTTGTTCTTGCTAAGTGAGCCCCCTACAACTGAGCCCTGCTCACAGATCCCTTCTTCATTTGCTTCCAGTTGCCTCCTGGTCTGTGTGGGCCACTACCAGCTGCTACCCCACCCCAGCCCTCTCCGCTTCTGGTTTTAGGTAGGTTGACCATGTCATTTATTGTCCTAGCCAGATTCCTTTGAAAGCACTGAAGAATTCTTCCAGGACCAGCCCACACAGGCATTGTAATACTAAGTACAAATTAATCAAAACACACCATATTGCAGTTTACTATCTGGGTGGCTTCCAGATAGGGTGCGTGTGCAGAGGGCTAGCGCAGATCTAGCTGGAGTTAGAAATGAAGCTATGTCTAGGGTTAAGTCCTAGCTCCCTGGACACGGGCCATGTGAGCTCAAGCTCTGCCTGGTTGTCACCGCTCTGGGTTATGTGAAGGCTTCAGCGGTGCCACTCTGAGCCATTTGGGAAAGGCACCATTTGACACTGATGGATCGATCATCTGCTGTAGGCCCCAGCAGGAGCATGTACCTCGTGGTCTCTGGGCTCATCAAGTCTGTCTGCTTGAAGAAGCAGCTGTAATCACCTCCCAAAGCACTTGGCAGAGTCACCTGTGTCCCCTGCTGATCAGCACATAGTCCTCCGTTAGGAACATGCCTCCTCTGCCATGTAAGCTAGCACCTCTCCAAGGCTGATTGTCTGTCCACATGTGGCCTCTCCTCAGCCGGCCCAGCGAGCTGTCTTCGGGTCTAGCCCCCAGGGATGCTGCTGCTGGCCACCCCTCAAACCCTTGTGGCTGTCAGTAGGGGCTTTGGTGTGCAGATATGTGTGTGGGTGCACTTGTCTACGGTGCATGTGGAGGCCCTCGGTTGATGCAGGTGTCTTCCTTAATTGTCCTCCACCTTGGTTACTGAGGCAGGTCTCTCACTTCAACCCACTGCTGGCGGCTAGTCTGGCCAGCCTGCCCAGAGGATTCCCCGTTTCTGAGCACTGGACAGGCGGGCCACCAGTTCCACCAGACATTTGTGTGGGATCCAAACTTGGGTCCTCACACTTCTGCAGCCATTACCTCAGCCTGGTCCTTGATGCCAAGTCTTAGTATGTAGTTCATTTTTAGGGCTCATCCTCTGTCCCACCCCCGCTTTTTTTTTCTTTTTTTTTTTTTTTTGAGGTAGGGTCTCACTCTTGCTCAGGCTGATCTGGAATTCACTGTGTAGTCTCAGGGTGGCCTTGAACTCATGGTGATCCTCCTGCCTCTGCTTCCCGAGTGCTGAGATTAAAGGTGTATGCCGCCACACCCAGCATTACCATAACCAGTGTTCATGAACCAAAAGACTGTCAAAAGGTGGGCCACTAGGGCAGGATTTGACTAGGTGATTCTGATAATCAAGCAGCTCTTTCTGCTTCCTACTCCCTTCCCTACTGTCTGCTGATGGTGATTGATACAAGGCGGTTGTGGGGCATTTCATTGGGTTTCTTGTCTCTTTTGGCTGAAAATAGAGTTGTGAGTGCAGTGCAAGCAGTCCAATAGAAAAATGATTTTTTATTGTTTTGGTGGACTTGCTTTTGTCCAGCCTTTCTCAGTGGGCTGTAGCTACAGGCCCTGTGTTTTCTAGGTGCCACCTTCCCCCACGGTAGCCTGTGTCCCATTTTAGAGCTGGAGTGCCTGAAACCCAGAGAGTGCTTGCAACTTGTCCAAGGCTGTACAACCCATCAAAGGTGGTCCAGATTTGAGCCGGGCCTGTTGGAGCTTCCAAAGCACATGTTCATACGCTAGCTGCACAGTTTCCCCTGCTTCAGGCTGGATGCTGTGGAGAAGACACCCTACCTTCTGCAGTGACCAGCAGACTTTCTAGAAAGCAGATGTTAAGGGCTGGAGAGATGACTTAGCGGTTAAGGCATTTGCCTGCAAAGCAGAAGGACCAGAGTTCAATTCCCCAGGACCCACGTAAAGCTGCATGTGTCTGGAGTTCATTTGCAGTGGCTAGAGGCCCTGGCACACCATTCTCTCTCTGTGTCTTCCTCTTTCTCTCACACATTCTCTCTAAAATAATTAAAATATTTTAAAAAAGCAGATGACAAATGGGCTTTGTAGCTTCTTTACATCTCTTTTACATCTACTCAGCTTCACCAGTGGAGTGCACAGGCACCTGGAGATAATCACATGAATGGTCAGGCTGTGTTCCAATAAGACTTTATTTTTAAAAAGCAGGTAGGGGCTGGGGAGATGGCTCAGCCATTGAAGGCACTTGGCTTGTAAAGTCTGCCAACCCAAATTCAGTCCCCAGGCCCACATAAAGCCAGATGCACAACGTGTGCATGTGTCTGGAGTTTGTTTGCAGCAGGAAGAGGCTCTGGCATGCCCATACTCACTCACTCAAATTATTTATAATAAAGTTTTTTAAAAAGCAGGCAGCAGGCTAGATCTGACCCCTAAGCTGGAGTTGTCAACCTCCTCTGATAAATAGGAAGAGAAAAATTAATCATTTTACTATGTTTGACCCATTGTATTCCTATTATTACATCAATGTGTAATCAGTATAAAAATAACATCCTCCACTCCTGAAACATGTCTAGTAGGAGAGAGCATGTCTCCAGTCTCTCACTGAGTCCTGCTTTCTTCCTAGCACCTAGCCGTCTCTGAGACAGTGCTCTTGTGTGTCCTGCTTGCCATTATGCAAGAGCGACAGAAACATCTCAGGACTGTTGCAGCCTCAGTGGCCGAGAGTGGTGAGCCCAGAGCCAGGCTTGGTGAGATTTGCTGAGGGAGTAAGTGCATGACTGCACTTAAGGTGACCAGAGCTGAGACCACCGGAAGGGCACATTGCAGTGCCACACCTAGAGCCAGGTGCATTCCTGTAACCCTAGCACCTGGGAGACTGAGGCCGGAGGGCGGGGTTTGAGGCCAGCCTGGACTACGTAGCCAGACTCCATCTCAGAAAATAAAACAGGCCTCAGAACTACTCTAACTTAAATTCTTGCAAACCTCAATGAGATTTTGTTTTATTTATTTATATTTTTTATTTTTAAAAAATATTTTAATTTTTCATTTTCAAGCAGAGAGATACAGGAGATAGATGATGAAAGAGAGAGCACCAAGGCCACCACCTTGTGGATCTGGCCTATGTGGGTACTGGGGAATTGAACCGGGGGCCTCAGGCACTGGAGACAAGTGCCTTAACTGCTGAGCCATATCTCCAGCCCTTTTTTTTTTAATTTAAATTTTAAATTTTTAAAATATTTTTTTGTTTTATTTATTTATTTTAAATTCCTTTATTCATTTTCAAGCAGAGAGATACAGAGAGAGAGAGAGAGAGATACAGAGAGAGAGAGTATACCAGGGCCACCACCTTGTGGGTCTGGCCTTTATGGGTCCTGGGGAATTGAACCAGGGGTCTTAGGCACTAGAGGCAAGTGCCTTAACCGCTGAGCCATCTCTCCAGCCCTTGTTTTATTTTTTAAGGTAGGGTCTTGCTCTAGTCTAGGCTGATCTGGAATTCATTATATAGCCTCAGGCTGGCCTTGAACTCATGGTGATTCTTCTACTTCTGCCTCTCAAGTGCTGGTATTAAGGGCATGTGCTCACCTGCCTCAGTGAGATTTTATTTGTATGGGCTGTATCTATTCTCTGACATAAAAAGTTAAGTTTTAAAACCTAAGAATGTGGAACGCACATTCTGTTAGCAATGACATCACCGGGTAGCACGGCAGCCGCTGAAGTTCCACTGAAGACACGAGTGGATAAGAGTGAAGGGCAAGTGGCAAATATCTGCTCTCAAGAAAAAGTTCTTTTGAAATTACTATTTAAAAAATATTTACTTATTTGAAATCAGAGCGAGACAGAGAGAGAGAGTGGGCGTACCAGGGCCTCCAGCCACTGCAAAATGAACTCCAGATGCATGCGCCACTTTGTGCATCTGGCTTATATGGGCACTGGGGAATTGAACCTGGGTCCTTAGGTTCTTGCAGGCAAGCACCTTAACTACTGAGCCATCTCTCCAGCCCATGAAAAAGATCTCAGGGACCCCAGGACCATGTGTCGAGAACTGAGCTAAAGGTGGGATGGAGAGAGGAGCATGCTGGCCAGTGGCCTTGGTCTAGCTGCATGTAGTAATGCAGGCGTTTTCCTGTGTGCCTGCCCTCTCCAGCCACTGTTGGGAGGCACTTCCTATGTGTGTCTCACAGGTGAGGACAGGTCTGAGGCTATGCTCAAGGGAGGACTTGGCTTTCTCTGTGGCATGCAGATGCCCCCAGCAGACTCAGGAGTTAGGGAGGGAGAGGTGCTACAGAGGGGTAGGTTCATGGTGGACTCAGCGGAGGGCACCCGGGCCTGTGAGGGGCATCTGCCATGCAGTCAAGCTTGCTCCAGAGCATTGCACTCACGCATGCCCCAAGTGGGAGCTTGCACTTCATCTAGGGCCACTGGAGAGACGGTGAGCGGGTTCCATGAAGACAGGAAACTGTGTTGGACTTTCTAGTAGATGGACAGGGCTTCCCAAGGATAATTTTGATGTTCAATTTGACCCTAGGATTTAATTCCCAGTAAAATTGGCCTTCTGTTGCATCTAAGACAGACAGTAGGGAAGTTGTGAAGGAGAGTGAGTGATGGAATAAGGAGGAAGAAGGTGGGGAGGTTTTCTCAGACAGGGTACCATCTGAAACTCTGTCCCCATTAAACAATAACTCCCAAACTCTCCAGGTTTTATAACTTTCACAAAAGCAATACACAGTCACTGTAGTCACATGGTCACCTGAGGAGCAGGAAGGGAGAAAAGAAACACGGCAGAGACCCTAACTCTGGGGTGCCTGGTCCTCCAGAAAACTCAGCGTGTGAGGAGATTCTGTGACATACATACTGTGAATTAGAAATGTCCTGTGGTGATGTAACTGTCCTGTTCCCTACATTGCCCAGGATGGCCTCAAACTCCTGT
>PVHP010038795.1:6709-16793 GCA_004024765.1 Zapus hudsonius | reverse complement strand
GCTCTTCCGATCTCCAGGTTCCTTCATTGCACATTTGCTCCTTTCTTGGTTTGCTGTTCTCTCCCAGTAGGAACTGTATTCAGCCTATTCATGGCCGCAGACTATGTTTCATGCCAATGGTCTGTTTACTCCAGTTATCGCCAATCAGCTTCCAGAGAGGGGAACCTTTTTAAGTTTTATGTTGCAGTTAAAAGGCAAACTCACACTCCCTGTTTAACATCCCATCTCCCCTCATCTCTTCCCATCTCTCTTCCCCTGCCCTACAGCCCCCAATAAACCCAATCCCTGTACATTCAGCCAGCTTTTTGTAGGTGCAGTCATATAGACATCCAACCCATCCCCAAAACATCCAGTCTTGCCTACTTCACAGATTGCTGTGATCCTCATCCATATGTAAAGTTCAACACCAGCCTGGGTTACATGAGACCAAATCAAAAAATAATGTGTCTTTGACAATTAGCTTATTAGTATAAATTCAACAGAAACCCATACAAAACAAACATATAGCTTAATGAATAAGGCAAGCACTGTTGTAACTACCACCAAATAAAACTTGGACAGAACCTCTCCTTCCCATACCTTCCCAAACAAGACTACTATCTAGGCTTTTACAGTGATCACTTAAACTTTTTTAAAGATATACACTAGTGGGTGACTCTGAAACATTCCATGAGAGCTTATGCAGGGCCAAATAAGATATGTGTCCTGAAATGGAAAGAGAGAACCTATGTTAATTTTAATGATTGCATTCAAGAGAACTACCAACAAAAGGAGTAATGAGTAATAGAACCATCAGAATCTTAGCCCTATACTCTCTGCTCCTATACTTCTAGGGTTACCTGCACCTCCCCATTTATAGCCTAAAATGTAGTAGCCCCAGGCTCCTTTCCTAGGTGCTGATTTTATTCCTCCTGGCTCTACAGTGTCTTTGTCCCTGTTAGTGGCTAGCATGTTATAAAAAGGGATGGATGGAGGGATATTGTTCACTAGAATCCTGGCTCTGATCATTGGCCTGGGAACAGAAGAGGGATTCTTAGCCCCTCTGCATTTATCCATATATGCTGAACATCTAATTTTTGCAAAATGAGAAACAATTAGTGACAGAAAAATTCAACGACATTATGACATTTATTTTAAATGTTGGAGAAGGGAGTTTCAGAGTAGCTGGATAAGAACGCAGTCCCTGCTGCCCTCAGAATATTGAATTTTTTCTCTTGCATGTGGCTTCAATATGACCATATGGCTGCCTCAGCTCCAGATGCCATACAATCATTGAAGGTAAGACAGAGGTGATAATGAGCCGACATTCCTTTCTTGCCTGCTCCTTTGATCACTCGGCAGTGTCTTTCCCAGAAGCCCCACTCCATCCATGGACTTATCCTTGATATTTCTCTGCCCACACTCAGGCATATAACCACTCCTTGCTATAAGGGAATCTGGGAAGGCTTTCCAGCCTTTATAATAAGAGAGAATAGAGGGGCTGGAGAAATTGTTCAGTGGTTAAGGCACTTGCCTGCAAAGCCTAATGACCCAGATTCAATTCCCACATAAAGCCAGATGCACAAAGTGGTGCATGCACCTGGATGGAGTTCATTTGCAGTCACTGGGGGACCTGGTGTATGTCTCTCTCTCTCTCTCTCTCTCTCTCTCTCTCTCTGTGTGTGTGTGTGTGTGTGTGTGTGTGTTTGTCTATCTCTTTTGGTTTCTTGAGGTAGGGTCTCACTCTAGCCCAGGTTGACCTGGAATTCACAATGTAGTCTCTGTGTGGCCTCTTATATCTGTCACTCTGCTTGCAAATGAATAAATAAATACTTTTTAAAAAAGAGTGACTAGAGAAAGGGAATTCAGGGGCGGGAGAGATTGCTCAGTGGTTAAAGACGCTTACTTGTAAAAGCCTGCCAGCCTGTGTTCTGCCCAGGTTCAAATCCCAAGTACTCATGTAAAGCCAGATACACAAAGTGGTAGATGCATCTGGAATATGTTTGTAGTGGCAAGAGGCCCTGGTGCATACATTTTCTCTCTCACTTTCTCTCTCTCTCCTTGCAAATGAATAAATGAGGTTTTTTTAAAGAAAAGGATTCCAGAATGGCTGGTGTAGCTGGTCAACTATATCAGCCATGTGTTTTATAACCAAGACCTGAAAGACCAAGTCTTGTGGCTTAAGTGACTCTCACTGAGGCTATATGTGTAAGTAAAAATCTTAATTGTTCAAATTGATCATCTAAATCAGCAATTACTTGTTGCCCTTTAGAAACCAGACAAGTGGCATAGAGTGCCCCCAGCATATATAAGATGTGGCTCAGTTCATAGAGTGCTTGCCTAGCATGTACAAAGCTCTGGGGACAATCCCAGCACCAAATAAACTGGGGGTGGTGATGCACACCTGCAATCCCAGCACTAAGGAGGTGCAGGTAGGAGGATCAGAAGTTCAAGGCCATCTTTGGCTACATAGTGAGTTGGAAACCAGCCTGGGTTACATGAGACCTGTCTCAAAGAGAAAGTTTTTGGTCTGGGGAGATGGCTCAATGACTGAAGTACTTACCACACAAGCAAGAAAACCCATGTTCAGATTTCCAGGACCAACCTACAACACAGGGCATGGTGGGGCATGCCTGTAATCCCAGTACTGGGGAGGCAGAAACAGCAGGATGGGCTTGCCAGCTAGCTCATCTAGTTGAATTGGTAAACTCTAGGTTTATTGAGAGGCCTTATGTCAAAAAATAAGGCAGAGGGCTAGAGCTAGGGCTCAATGGTTAAAGCCCTCAATGCTCAAATCTGAGTACCTGAATTTGATCCTGAGACCTCATGTTAAAGAAAAATTGAAGCCATGGCAGGCTTCTGCTTCTGTAACCCCATTATGCTCACAGCAAGACAGGAGGCAAAGGCAGGATTTCCAGGAACTCTCCCTGAGCTCAGCAAAACGAACAATAGCAAAGCAAGATCTAGAGAGAGAGGGGGAGAGTGAGAGAGAGAGAGAGAGAGAGAGAGAGAGAGAGAGAGAGACCCTGCCACAAATGAAGTAAATGGAGAGGACAGACCGAAAAGCACTGTTCCCTCCCACACGTGCACCATGGTATGCATGTATGTATACACAGGAACATATATGCACACGCATACAGACAGACAGACACACATACACAAAGTCTTTTAAATTTTTTTCAATTTAATCAACAGCCATGTACATAATCCCTTCCCACAACCCTCTCTCACTCCTCCAATAAAATCTTTTTTAAAACAAGGTGGAGAAGCCAAGCTGGGTTGTGCATGCCTTTAATCCCAGCACTTGGGAGGCGGAGATAAGAGGATCACTATGAGTTCCAGGCCAGACTGGGACTACAAGTGAATTCTAGCTCAACCTGGGTTAGAGTGGGACCCTACCTCAATAAAAACAAAAACAAAATAAGGTGGAGACCAATTGAAGAAGATACATGATACCAACCTCTGGCTTCCATACATGCACACCTACACACAAGTGTACCCACCATACACACGCAGGGGGGGAGGTACAGTATGAAGGATGTATGCTCTATGTAGTCAAGTGTAATGTTCAATCAAACAGACCATGGTTGGGATTCAGCTCAGGGACACCAGGACACTACCCTGGCCTAGATTTCTTGTGACTTTCCATTTGGGACTCAGACTATGAAAGCTATTCTATAGCACCACTCCACATGTTACATTTAATATCCTAGAACTTGGAAACAGTTTCTTAGATAATTCTTGTCTACTTTTGCAGATTCTAGGACCTGTGCCAGGACAAACTGCCAGTATGGCTGCGAAGACACGGAAGAAGGGCCACGATGTGTGTGTCCATCCTCAGGTCTCTGCCTGGGCCCATATGGAAGAGTCTGTTTGGGTAAACAGCAGGCATCATCTGCTTTCCCGCCCCTCATACCTCGACCCCTTTACTGAATGCCTTTGCTCATCACAGTCAACTTGCTAACAAGACACAGTGAACTTGGAACAATGTACATCTGTGCCTAGTTTTGAGATCTTTTTTAGCCATTTCTCTTTTTTAAATATTTATTTATTTGAGACAGACATAGAGACAGAAAGAGACAGGTATAGACAGAGTGGTTATGGATGCACTAGGGCATCCTGCCACTGCAAAGGAATTTCAGATGCATGCACCACTTTGCACATCTTGCTTTCCTTGGATACTGGGGACTTGAATCTGAGCCATCATGCTTTGTAAGCAAGCATCTTTAACCACTGAGCCATCTCCCCTGTCCTTTTTTAGCCATTTCTGCTCTATGCGTACTTTGGGAAGGTAGGAAAAATATTCTTCTAGTATACCACATTGCCTAATATCATAGCCCCAAAAGAATAAAAGCCATTTTATTTTAGTATAATTATCCTGTATATTTTACTTCAGTCACCATCCAATAGACACTAAACTATTCAATGAGTCAGATCCCAAGAGCTATTATAACTAATATTTTCTTTCTTTCCCTCTTTCTTTTGAATTAGGGTCTTACTGTAGCCCATGCTGGCCCTGAAGTCACAGCAATACTCCTGCCTCAGCCTCCAAAATTATGGGATTAAAGGCTTGAGCCACCACACCAAGTTTCTAGCTAATTTTTTCTTAAGAAAAAAATGTGGTTTTTATTTTTTTTTCAGAATAGCATTAAGGAAAATAGTGTATGCCTCCTGCACTGTTTAGAGCACTATTTTCCAAATTGTTTCACATTGTCTTTAAAACTATCCAATTCTGGGGCTAGGGATATAGCTCAGTTGGTAGAGTGCTTGCTCAGTATGCATGTAAGCCCTGGATTCAATCACCATCACCAAAGAAATTGGGTGTGGTGGTATGCACTTGTAATTCCAGTGTTCAGCAGGTGGAGGCAGTAGGATCAGAAGTTTAAGGTCATGCTCATCTACCTAGGGAGTTTAAGGCCAGCCTGGGATACATGAAACCCTCTTTCAAAAAAAAATCCTTGCTCTTAATTATATAAACTAGACATTTCATCATTATTCCTGCCTAGAGAAAATGAGCATATTAAATCAATAATATCAATCAAGGACTATGCAAAGCCTTCATTTATAGCTGTAAAAAATTTTTGGTTATTTCTAGGTAGGATCTCACTCTAAGCCAGGCTGACTTGGAGCTCACTCAGCAGTCCCAGTATGGCCTTGATGGTGATCCTTCTACATCTACCTCCCAAGTATTGGGCTTAAAGTCTGTGCCACCATTCCCAGCAATATAGCTATAAATTTAACCAAATCTGTAGCCTAGAACTTCGGTCTCTTGCTCTCTCTTGTCTTATTTTATATCTTTAATTGGAAGTCCACAGAAGCCAAGCAAATAGTTAAATAGTTGACAAGAGAAAGGAAGGCACTGGTGCCAGGTGAATTCAGAGAGCAGGTTCATTGAGCTCCCGGTGCCTCTGGGAGAAAGGAACACTGTGCCTTGATTTTCCCTCTGGGGACAGGGTCCTGGGCACTTCTTAATCCCTGCCCTTCACACATGGAATGCTAATTCAATATGTAACTCCCAGGCCTACCAGTATAGCTCGGGTTGGAATCAGAGAAGGCTGACTTAAGTCTAGCAGGTAATCTATGGCAGATATGGAAACATTTAGGGCTGAGGGACTAGAGTAGTCGGTTCCATGCAGCTGGGATGAACATCCAAACCAGACACAGTTTACAGGAGGAAGGGTTTATTTCAGTTTACAGATCCAAGGAGAAATTCCGTCAATGGAGGAAGAAACTTGGTCCCATTCATAAATCCAAGGAGAAAAACACCACCAAACAGCCAGCACCACAAGCAAGCACAAAACCAGCAGCAATACAACAAGGACCCAGACAAAGCTTAGACTGCTCTGCATTCCTTTGCCCCTTGGAATTCATATCCACTCCCAGTAACACCTTAGGGCTGGACCCCAGTGGCACCTCCTCTATCCAGGTGGCTGGAAATTTAAGTTTTAATAAAACTCCTGAGTCTATTTGGGAACATACATTCAAACTACCACAGAGGCAATGAACAAGGCACCCAAAAGCACTCACAGTGACATGCTTGTGCTTTGGTTCCTGTGTGATTATAATATATATTCAACTACACAATTGTATATATACTCACAGTGGTCATATTGTACTAAAAATACATACATGATATTTTTGGAGACAGGGCCTCATGTAGCCCAGACTGACCTCAAACTCAGTATGTAGCCAAGGATGACCTTGAACTTCTGATCCTCCTATTGCCACCTCCCAAGTGCTGTAATTTTAGGCATATGCCACCACAGCTGGTTTATGCCAGGGATTCATGCATTCTAAGTAAGAATTCTACCTTCTCAACTATTTAACCAACCCTATATATAATGCTTAGATCAAGAAAAAAGCAAAAATGATATCAAGTGAAACCAGAGTTCTTGATCTTCTTTAACTTAAATAAGCAAATAGAAGTGAGATTTAATAATTTACTCCTTTAATGTAATAGAATATTTTTGATTTAAGGTGCTTGATATTGAATTACCTGGATCAGCTAGTTTCTTATTGCTGGGCAAGATACCTGACCAGAAGCAGCTTATGGAAGGAAAAGGGTTTAATTTGGCCGACAGTTTTGAGGAGTGAGGAAGCCATGGTGCAGCTGTCCAAGTCATATCACATCAGAATCAGGAAGCAGAAAGAGAACAGGAAATGGGGCTGTAAAAGCTCAAGGCCTCCTCTCAGTGACACACCTCTCACACACGCGCCAGCTCCTAAAGGTTCCAAAACCTTCTGAAACAGTGCCACCTACCAGTTGAGGATTATGTATTCAAAGACATGAGTGTATGGGATAAAAAAAACTCCCACATTATCCTAAATTTACATAATTGAATAAACTGCACTTATCAGTAAACTGGAGACGGCTCAGCAGGTTAAAACTCTTGCTGCAGGCTTGAGGGCCTCAGAGGGCCTGAGACCTCCTGAGTGCGATTCCCCATGACCCACAGAAACAGTTGGGCATTACCAACATGTCTATAACCACAGAGCTGTGGGGAGCAGAGAATCAGTGAAGCTTTCAAAACTTGCTGTTCTGTGGTCTGAGAAAGGCTTCATGTCAAGGAAATAAGAAGATAACATAATAGAGGAAGAACACCCAATGTTCTCCTCTGGCCTTTGCACACCTGAAAGTGCATCTTCACATACACATAATACCACACACACACACACACATACCCCACATACGACATATGCAAAAAAGATAAATAAAATATAAAGTAAAATTAAAATACACATGTAAATTAACCTGTATCTTCCTTTTCAGAGTAATCAAATATTTCATTACATCCAAAGAGTATTGTTTAGTGTAAGATTTACATGGTAGGGGTTAATCTTGACCAAACTGAATTCAAATGTCTACCTACCTCTTTGATTTGTTGGGTGCCATTTTAATGGGAAGCAAAAGATGATGCCCATTAAAATGAGTCCTAATTTTGGTCAACTCACGACTTATCTGTTTCTTTTAAGAATATAATGGGGTCTGGAGAGATTGCTCAATGGTGAAAGGTGCTCGATTGCAAAGCTGGGTGGTCCAGGTTCAATTCCCCAGTCCCAATGTAAAGCCAGAGGCAGAAAATGAAAGTATTATTGTGAGTTCCTTTGCAGCAGCAAGAGGCCCTGGAGTACCCATTCTCTCTCTCTCTTTCTCTCTCTCTCTCTCTCTCTCTCTCTCTCTCTCTCTCTCTCTCTTTCTCTCTCTGTGTGTGTGTGTGTGTGTGTTTTGTGTCCCTCTTTCCCTCTCAAACAAATATTTTAAAGAGAATACAATGGAAGAGCTAAGGATATAGTTCAGTTGGTAGAGAGCTTGTCTTGCATGCATGAGGTCCTCCGCAGCACGACCACAAAAGGAGAGGAGGAGGAGGCAGTAATGAAAACAGTAAACCATGGCCAATTTGCATATTTAACCAAAAGCCCAGAAGAACAACGAAACATAAATGCTAAAGCAAAGCCTGCATCTTCATGTATTGGTTAGTGGAGCTGTTTGCCCCTCTGTGACATCAATTTCCCCATAGAAAAAGAACATGCTTACTGTTGGCTAAAATTATATCTTTACACAATTACACATGACTCACAAGTTAGACAGAAGTGTATTCCTACACAACATTTTGGTGATTTGAGTCATTCTTACAAAAATTTGTTTATTATATTTTGGAAGCAAGTACCTTTAACCACTGAGCAAACTCGCTAGCCCTAAGGCTTTTTGTAAAATGCCAATCTCAAATGTCTCTATATTTGGTTTGCTTAGAGTGTAGCTGACTCCATTTTCAAATTTTTTATGTTATACAATATAATTAGTAGCTTGGGAAACTATGTATTGACTCAGCTTGCATGCAAAGCATAGGTATCAAGTGCCCCAAAAGAGGTAGGGCCTAACATAAGAACAGATGTAAACGTAAGTAGTGACATTACAGGCGATAACAACTCCAAGAGAAGATGTATATATAGTGATATAGACAAATAAAAGGAAGCTGAATGTACGCCTGGTAAAAATTTGGCCTACATTCCAGAAGACATAATGTTGGCACCAGATAATCAGTATTCCAGGCAAGGAAACTGTGCATGTGCATGGGAATAATTTTGAAATATCTTGGAATGCATGTGTAGTGGGGTACTCTTCGAATTATCACTGACAGCTTCTGCTCCTCTACCCGAGATGTTAATGAATGTGCTTCTGGTAAAGCAGTATGCCCCTACAATCGAAGGTGTATGAACACATTTGGAAGCTACTATTGCAAATGTCATATTGGTTTTGAACTGAAATATATTGGCCATCGATATGACTGTGTAGGTAAGATCAAGTGGCCTTCTTTTCCTTTCTTTCTTTTACCACCAAGCCCATAGGCTTTCCTGACAGATATTTTGATGTCAGTTCACTTTATTAGTTGAACCACCTACTATACTAACCAGCTGGACAACACAAAAAGAGATTAAGTTTCTGGCATTTAGGGTAATCCAGTACCAGTAATAGCCAGGTCCATAAAGACTTAGAGTAAGGAATATAGCTCTGTTATGGAGGCAGATTTCTTGAGATGGTTTCCATGGGATTTTTAAAAATTATTTTTTTTCTTTTTGGCATGTGTGTGTGTGGTTTGATGTGGCATGTGCTGAGATGTGTGTAATGTGTGCACACAGAAGCAGATGGACGTGCCCTGTGTGCACACATGTGGAGGCAAGAGGAGGACTTTGGATGTCCTCTTTTCACTAGTCTGCCTGCTTCCTTGAGAAGGATTTTCTCTCCTAGAGCTGCTGTTTTCTCTGGGGTTTTTGGTCAGTTTTCTGCAGTGATTCTCTAGTTTGCACCCCTGTCTCAGGTCACCTCAGGCCCTCATGCTTTCTCAGCAAGCATTCTTAACAGCTGAGCCATCATCCTGGCCCCTCGATGAGATTTCTTTTCTTTTTATTTATTTTTCTTAATTTATTGACTTTTTTATGAAAAGGTTGTACAATAGGCTCCCTTCCTCACCCAGCCAAATTCTGCTGAGGGTCTTCAGTGGGTTATTGATATTCATTGTGGGGACCAAGAGGCCTCTGTGAGATTTTTAACTTGTTTTTATTATGTTTGGTTCTATCTCCAACTATACATCTAAAAATAGAAACAATAAAGAGGCATTATATTTGATTAAAGAAGACTAACAAGAGCTAGAGAGGTTGCTCATTGGTTAAAAGCACTTGCTTGCAAAGCCTGATGCCCAGATTTAGTTCCCCAGTACCCATGTAAAGCCAGATACACAATGTGGAGCATGAGTCTGGAGTTTACAGTGGCAAGAGGCTTTCTCTCTCTCTCTCTCTCTCTCTCTCTCTCTCTCTCTCTCTCTCTCTCTCTCTCTCTCTCTCATAAATAAAGATTTAAAAAGCATTTTTCTTGGGCTGGAGAGATGGCTCAGCGGTTAAGGCACTTGCCTGTTGTAGTACTCTGCTAATGAGGCATGGAGGAAGTAAGGTTTCTGCTGAGTCTGGCAGGCTCTGGGACAGTCTCCTTCTGAAGGAAGTTGAGGCAAATTCCGGGGGCCCCTGTAAATCTTAGCAATCCTGAAAACTCCAGCCCCAGGCAGGACACAGCTCCGATAAGATAAGCAGTTCAAAGCCTAACTTATTCTAA
>PVHP010038794.1:0-16658 GCA_004024765.1 Zapus hudsonius | reverse complement strand
TTCTCATTTATAGTTTTTATTTTTAGAGCAATTTTTTAATATTCATTAAATGGTTTGGTTTGTGGACAGTTTGATGCACTTGAGTAATAAATGAAGACTAGGCTGGTGTTCATTACCTCTCTGGAAAGAATGTTTGGGTAATTTGTTATGTTGCTGATTTTTTTCCCATTATTTTAATAGTATCTTTAGTAGAGCAGACATTTTAAATTTATCAAAGCCTGATTTACCTGTTTTGTTTATTGGATTTTGCTTTTGGCATCTAAAAAGTCATAGTCAAATTCAAAGATTTATATATATATATATATATATATATATATATATATATATATATATATAATTATTTATATATATATATAATTGTGTGTGTGTTTCACCTACATTACCTTCTAGAGGTTTAATAGCTTTGTCTTTTACACTCAAATCTATAAATCTACTTTAATATCATGTTTGATAAGGAGAAGATGTGTGTGTGTGTGTGTGTGTTCATGTTCTGTTGTGGGTACACAGTGTTTCTGCATAATTTCTTGGGTTCTCTTATGTTCTGTGTGCTATTTATTATTCTGTTACTTTGGAATAAACAAACTAGTTTGATAATTACTAATTATATTACTAGACTCCTTCAGCATATCCTATTAGGATCCTTTTTGTTCTGGTGGGATGTATAATAACTGTTGTTTTTTAGTCATTGTGGTTATATTTTATGATTTCTCTCTTTTTTCTTATGTGGATTAAATAGCAGTTTTCACAATTTTCTTGCCTCTATCTCTCAAATAAATAAATATAAAAAGAATTATTTTGGATACTCGCTGTTGCCAATGTTCCTGGTCCTCAACAGAAATAGTTGGTAAAATCCTATTGCTGAGGACACCTTGTGCTTGAATTGCGTGACACTGAGAAATGAAGTTGAAACTGAGCTGTATGCCTGCTCCCTGAAGGCTACTTATCACAGTGTTATAGCAAAATGAGCGTGAACTCACTGCCCCCCTCCCCTATATTCATTGGTACATTCTGTAGACATTTGTTTGCCACAGATGGCCGGTGGCATAGCATGAGGTGAAAGACAACCATAGCTTTGAAGTTCTGTGAGACAAAAGAAGGATTTGCTTTAACTGTGATAAGGAAGTTAGAAAAAGATGAGGCAGGAGGATACCTGGGGAGGATTACCTGAACTTCCTGGAACCCATTGTAAATGTGTGAGTTGCTAGGTGCTTGTAAATTACATGCCTAATGTCAGTACACATCTCTGTGCCTTACTATAAAATTTCTTTGTAACTGGAGTTTGGGGCCAATGCTTCATTTATGCTTGGACCACCCAGGCTCGGGCCCGGACCCAGGTGTAAAGTTAAACCTCCCTCTCCTCTTGCTGCGAAAGCTATGTCTGTCACTGAGTATTTCTACAACAGTTCTGGAAAGTTCTATTCAGGGTTCTGCGGGGGCAATGTCACCAACCATCTTACCTGGCAGAGAAGCCTGAGAGCTACACAATAACCATCTAGGAAAGATCTGCCTCTGTTGTACTAGTGCTATGACTCTCATGGAGGTAACCAGTTTCTTGAAATGCATGCCTGGTACTAAAAACCTAGGCAAAAGTCTGTGGCTAAGAAGGTCATAGGCTCTAGAAAGAGAAGAGAAAATTATCTGAGTTAAGCAGAAAAAAATATAAAGGAAGTAGAATAGAAATAAAAATGAGAATAAGAAATTGATAGAGGAAGTCAGAGAAATCCGAAGTGTGTTGAATTCATCATAATGTGATTTCTGTTTTAATTCCATTAGGGTCTCAGAGAATACTTTGTACAATTTCTGTTCCATTCTTTTAAATTTGTTAAAGTATTCCCTTATCTTTTTTTATACGGCTCCAAAGTCCCATCCATTTCCTGTAATTTGAGAAGAAATTTAAACCTGCTTTACAAATTGTGCTTCTAAGTGCTTTAACATTTTGCAGTTCCTGGATGAGAACAGTGGAGTGATAGGCAGTTTGGAGACAGAACTCTACTGCTCTTAACTCAGCTCTTTCTTCTCTATTAAATTGAAAACACACCCAGCAAAGTTGATTGTGTGCTTCTCTGGGAGGTAGATGGCTCTTTAGTGAGCTGATGTTCTCAGAAAGAAATGAGAGTGAGTGTAGAAATGGAGGCCTTCTATTTCATAAAAAAAAAAGCCTCCTAAACTATAAAACTCAAACATACATATGCAGTGGTATTAGCTAAAAAGATGTTAAACTAGTATGAGGTGCACTAGAAAACGTCTGTATTCCTATTTTTATGTCACTGCTCTTCTGTGCAGGGTGGCTTTGACTGCCTTATACTTTGTAGGGAAATTGAGGCAGAAGGCACATTGGCTCACTCAGACAAGGATTACTTTATTCAGCAAGAAGTGGAGAGTGAACAGACTTATCTCAAATCTGAAGTCCTGTCTCCTGTAGAAAGCTCTTAAGAGGGTATTTAAGGACCCTACAGATAAAATTTTCCTGGGTCTGGGACTGTCTATCTAGAGACAATAGGTGACCATATAAATGTTGATTGGTGGCTGCTGTTAAGTTCTTTTCAAAAGGTGCTTACCAGAGATAGGATCCTTCAGATATGCAAAACATTCTCTCAGGTACTGTGAGGTGTAATCCTGGGTAAAATCCTGTGTAAAAACATTTTCCAAGGCTCAGGGATCTGTATTTTTCCTTCACACTTGGCTATTATTTCAACCTGTTTCTGTCTTTAAAGCAGTTCCCTTAAAAGCAGCGGAAAATAGTTGTGACCCGTTTTGTGTGTTACAGGCAGAGTCCATGATGAGTTGAGGTTAGTGATTGTGTTCCCTATCTGGTATACACAGAGTAGAATTCAGAACTTCAAGGTACATTACATAGGAGTTTCTGGTCAAGAGTCCTCACAAGAGAGAGTAAACAAATATGTTCCATCCTACATCTTTTTCTTATATACATTGCTATCCATTTGGGAACTGAACTAAACTTAGAAAATACATTCAATTGTTATTTTCATTAGTTTTTTTTTTTTCAGGGTGGGGGCAGTGAGGGGGCAGGGTCTCACTCTATCCCAGGCTGAACTGGAATTCACTGTGTAGTCTCAGGCTGGCTTAGAACCTGTGGCAATCCTCCTATCTCTACCTCCCAAGTGCTAGGATTAAAGGCATGTGCCACCACACCCAGATCAATTGAGGAATCTCAAGGAGAGCTTTTACTTCTGCCACAGAGGAGCTGTCACCACCCGAGTCTAAGTGCAAAGATCTCACTATTGGATATCTCACCAGAATTATTGGGATTAATCTTGAGATGTTTGACTTTTTTTTGCTTGTTTTAAAGTTAATAGGTTCCCCCCTCCCCACCTCCAAGTTCTAAATGGAGCAAAAATACAGGTACTAATTATAACTCTTATGGAAATTGTCTAGTGATTTATCTTAAAGTCAATTTAATTTAAGAACTAAAGTGCTTCTTTATTTATATAAGGGCTATTTCGAGAACAAGGTTTTTAAATGAAATTGAAATGGATGCTTATGATACTGTGATGAAACTGTAATAAGGTGAGCCGGGGTTAGAATTTAGATAATGCCCAGCAAAAAATCCAATGCACCCCAAAGTTTAAGGAGTACCCGAGTTCTTGTCTACAAAGTTAAAGAATTAAAATATTAGACAACAAGATAGTAAGGTATAGTGGGAGACTTTATTATTTAGGGAGTTACAGAGTTTTCCAGCCACCAGTGTGGGGAGAAAATGTGGAGAGTTTAACAGAACTTAAGTTGTTTACCTAAATAAGTAGAAGAAGAAAAGATAACAGAGAGTTCCCATCATAAAAAGGAAAGGTTCATGAGGGGAAAAGTCTGGAGCCTTCCCCACCCCAGCTAGCTGGGGTGGGATAGGCCTTACCTTCCTAAGGCCAGGAGAGTCAGAGGTCCTTCTGCTGGCCTGCCATGTGGGGAAGAGAGCACTTCCTTCTAGGAAAATTAATTTAAGTTTTTCCCAGGTGAGTCAGAGAGATAGCTGATTGGTGCATATCTGCCCAATCAGCTTTAGCACCTAGGTTGTAGCTCTAACTAGACACCTCCCATTCAAGGGGAGGGGTTTCTCTGCAGATGCCTAACCCATCACACTTCTTTATTTACATAGGGCTATTTCTAGAACAAGGTTTTTAAATGAAATTGAAATGGATGCTTACGTCATGGTGATGAAACGACACCCTTTCTGTATCTGATGACTGCCTCTCCTGTTTGTTTCAGGAAACTTTAGATTATCAAAGATATGTCCATTTTGGACATTTCACTGCTCATTAGATACTCCACCAAAAATCATAAAGGGGATAGAAAGAAGATGATTCGAGCTGGTCAAAAAGATTGATACTATGACAGATGTAGTGACTAATGAAAGTTTGTTAGTTACACAGGAATTTCTTTATTATGATGTCTCCACAAGGCTCACTGTACATTTCAAAGGTCTCATTATTATCCACAAGAAGCTTTATATATGATAGATATATTATTTATATACTATTAATTCTAATTATTATATATAATATTTATATATTATTTT
Source organism: Zapus hudsonius (assembly GCA_004024765.1). Taxonomy (NCBI): domain Eukaryota; kingdom Metazoa; phylum Chordata; class Mammalia; order Rodentia; family Dipodidae; genus Zapus; species Zapus hudsonius. Next base: position 12,127 of record PVHP010038794.1, on the reverse strand, counting down.
GTGAAGATTTTATGTCTTAGAATTTCAGTCTCTATGAAGCTTCAATATTCAATGGTGCTTAAATATGTTTGGTTGCGAGACTGTGTAGATGGATCCATGAATGAGGGCTCGCTATGCAAGCGTAAGGGGTGGAGAGTGCCTGATTCACTCTGATTACAATCACCAGCACCCGCATGGAAACACATGTATGAGAAGTAGAGAAAGACACCCCACATTCTCCTCTAGCTCTGCAATGCAACCTCCTATTTCGGTTTGTAGGGTCATTTCCTATGCCAATGAAGTCCTTTTCAAAAGTTATTGCATATGCCTATATCTTGATGTGTTCTACCTATGTTTCCTCTAGCAATATCAAAGAATCAGGGCATACAGAAGGTTCATTTTGATTGACTTTTGTGCTGGGTGAGAGATAGAGATCTAGTTTTATTCGTTTAGAAGTGGAAATCGAGGTTTCCCTGTATTATTTGTTGAACGGGCTACCTTTTCCTGGCATATGCTTCTGACACCATTGCCAAATATTAAGTGGCTATGGATGTGAGGCTTTATTCCTGGGTACTCTAGTCTGTGTGTCTATGCCCATACCATACTGCTTTTGTCACTATGCCTCTGCAGTATCATTTGAAATCAGGTGTTGTGATACTTCCAGCTTTAATTTGTTTTGTATACCTGCCCACCAAACTTCTAACCTTATTCTTACAAATTCTGTTATTTTCAATGAAGTAAAATTTATTCCTCTCTTGGTTTTATATCTTTATTTAGGCTGGCCTTACATAGCAAGATCATTTCTCTGCCTTCTTAAGTTATCCAGTTCTTCATCAATTAAGATAATGGCTTTACCTGTGACTTGTTTTCTTCTCTGGATTTGAGTAGAGGTACTTTTGTAGTCAACTTGCTCTGTTGCTGTGCAGAAAGAACCCAAACAAAAGCAGCTTGTGGAGAAATGTGTTTATTTGGCTTACGGACTTGAGGGAAAACTCCATCCTGGCAGGGAAAATGATGGCATGAGCAGAGGGGTGTACATCACCTCCACCACAGCACTGCAAACAGCGACAGGAAGGTGTATCAAACACTGACAAAGGGAAGTTGGTTTATAACTCCCATAAGCCCGCCCCCAACAACACAGCTCCAGTGAGGTTATAAAAACCAAACTGCCATCAGCTGGGGATCTACCCAGAACACATTCATTTGTTTGTGGGGGACACCTGGACAACCATGACAGTCTGCCCCTAGCCCCCACAAACTAATAATCATACATGATGTAAGTACAATGTGTTCAGCTCAACTCTTAAGTCTCCACAGCTTTCAACTGAGCCATAATACCAAAAAATAAACCCGTAATGGCACAGAACATTCACACTGCAAAGGATAACATGAGGCATGGCAAAAACAGATTGAACCAATACAAAATTTAAAATAAGCAGGGCTACATCAATCTCTAACTCCAAGTTCAATGATTCTAACCAATAATAAGTCTCTTGGAGATTGGATTCCTCCCCTCTAGCTCAGCTACTCACAGTCCAGGGATTTTTCATCCAGTGCTGGCAGCTCACCTTGGCAGCCATCCATAATCCTGGAATTCATTGGGTCTCAATTGCAACCCACAGTTCATCCTCATGGCTCCATCAGCCTCCACTCGGGCAATCTAGCACACACTGCTTCACGTTGCTGATGGCCATTTTCCAAAAACAAAACTGTGTTGCAAATTCAATGACCCTCTCTTCTTGTATTTGTTATATTACACAAAACTAGGTGGGCTACCAACTTGTTAATTCAGGGGGGAATGAAGCATTTAGGCCCCTTACTTCAAAGAATCTGCATTCTTCCTGTTGTTCCAATGCAGATCATCTGGCCCAATCTCAATGGTTGTAATCTTTCAAGTAATTGCAGCTGAACTGGCAGAAGTTCCAGCCAAAAGATCTTTCTGTGCTAGCTCCATCTGTTCTCAAAGAGACATCTGTGAGGAGGCTGAGCCAAAAAGCAAGCTGAAGCTGTATGCATTCTCCTTATAGAAGATCCATGTTGCTGACCAAGATCTGTGAATTAGACATTGTCCTGCTATATCCTGGTCCATGGGCAGCTTGGGAGTAAGTGCTGGTCTCTTTACCACATGTCCACAAAAATCTGGGTCCTTTGAGGTGTGGCCAATCTTTCAGAGAACACAGCAATTTCCAAAAGAGAAGCACAGGTTACATTTCTTCACACATTTTCAGTCAAAGTCGGCCTATCATAGAAATGGCTGTTGGTAGCAGATGGCATGTGCTCCCACTCGTGTTGAGATGTGATTAGAAGCAGGTATCTGAGTTCTAGAACTCATTTCTGCAAAATTCCTCACAGGTGCTCTTGGTAAAGTTCATATTTACCGTTATGACTCCTCAAAATCCCATAGAATGACTGAAGCATGTAAAATCAATCCAAAATTCAACAGTTGAAAAGGGCAATAGAAACAAATCAATTTTTGGAATTGGGAAACAAATGGGTGAGTGGTTACTCAGCCAATAATCTGATCTGAATTTTTAAAAGCACACAAAGAAGGAAAGAGAGAGCAAGTCCCATTGCCCTGCTGAATACAGAGGCTCAGAATCTTGATCCCACTCATCTGTGAAAGGAAGGCTGCTTTGGAGTGAACTTTATGAGAACAAGATTTTTTTTCTCACAGTGATATTTCCTTAATAACTAAAAGAAAACTGGACATGTAGCATGACACATGAAAAATGTCTGTTGAAGGAATAAATAAATTAATATTTCCTCATTTTCTGAGGGCTAAGGAAGTAGAACAGATGTACCCTTAGGTTTTGAGACATCACATACAGCAAAGGGTTGATTTTGAGACTAGTTATCCTCAACACAAGGACCCCACCACTTATGTTTGCCCCCGAAATATTAATGGATTCTTCTAAGAGGAAACAATCATAATAGGGAAGACCTGCAAAACCCAACAAAGTCCCTAAATAATTTGCTCACAATGAATCCTATTAAATCAATCTCTCAATATCCACCCTCTTTCTCCAAGTTTAGTGGCTTACTAGTAAGTAGAGTCATGGATTACAAGATAATTGAGGAGAGTCTCTAGGGTAATAGAAATCAAAATTTAAAAATGAAAACCGGAAATATGAAAGTGTCGAAGGCTAAATACAATTACCTAACAAAACAAGAACACAGTTATCTCATTCCTAGATATGTAAAGTTACTGTGTTACAACTTCCATGAAAGAAGAGACAGTTACAATAAAAAAAGGAAACCTCTTAGAACCAAAACCATGCTCTTGAAAAACAATCTAGCAAATAATAGCAAAAGAAAAATTGTTAGAAGTTTTGGACAACTAACTGAGCAAACCTTTAAAAATCCAAAAGACAAAAAGAGCCAAACAAATGTCTAGAAAGAGCAAAAAAGAAGCAACAAAATAAAACAATAATTCAGGGCTCAACCTATTATTGTTTGCAAAATCAAGTGGAGAGTAGACACATCAAGACTCAGGTATGAAGCTGACTCTTGACTCCAGAAAGCAGGTCCTGAACTCTTGTCCACACAGAGTACGGTCAGAAGTCAGAGCTGCTTGCACACTTTCAAATCCAAGCAGAGCTGGACCCCAGAAAGCAAGGTTGTACAATGCTTGGAATTTTTGAGGGAAATGATTTTTAGCTCTGAAACTTTTTCAGCTAGTTGTTTATCAAATCTCAATCAAAACATTAATATTATTGAAACACCTGTTCATTAGAAGGTTCTAATGAGTGCAGGATGGGAGTCCAGTGGAGCTGTGAGTAAGAACATTGTGCCGCAGACAGCTGCCTGAGGCCCAGCAGCAAACGGGGAACGAGATTAGAGGAGAGGTTTAAGAAGCCAAAGAATGAAACAGACTTACACTGAAGGGAAATTTTGAGATTCTTCAGGGTTTAGGAATAAATGAATGACAGCTACATGGTAACATAGGCAGAGCTGAAAAGCAGATAAGTATTAACTCCAGAAAGAGCAAGGCTTGTGCAAGGAAGTTATTAAACATGCATCACAGGTGTGAAAAAAATACATAATCCTCACAGTGCATTCAATGGGTATTTGTCAAGCTAAATGTGATAGAATTCTATCAATCAGAGGGGAAGACATTGTGAGCCCATGTGTTTGGAAGAGGCTTTAAACTAGGTCCTCATCTCATACAGTAAAAAGATATAGGCTCACATACAATGGACTGAATGAGGTTTATGCATACATGTACCCCATAAAAACAAAAGGGTAAGTGATGTAGGACTGTTTAACATTGGAAATTTCTGTGAGTGCAGTACAATAAAGGCTGAATTTGGTAATGAATCGTGAAGTACTGTTTTTTTTTTATCAAGCACTTCTTTTGTTTTAAAAAAAAACTTTAAGCATGAACTATAAATTCAAGTTATTTTCTCATGTTTTGGTTGTCCCAACCATCTATGAGTTAAGGTCCAAATGCTTCAATGGCAGGAGGGATGTTCCAGAGGTTCTAGGCCAATGATGGCTACAGGTTACTATCAATATTTAACACTTCATTGTAGTAAAAATATTCAATGCCATATGTCTCATAAGTGACAGAAAGTTGATTTATCACACACATACCTACTTGTAGCCATACATATATGTGTATACAATAATAATATAAAGCATATTTATATTATCACATATATATGTAAATTGTAGAAAGATAAATCAGAACTCATAAGCATGATAAATTTCTCAGAGAGTGACTGGAAGTCTAGGGAAATGTTCTGTATAGTTTGGGTTTTTGTTTGCTTACTGGGTGTATATATTGGGCCTTTAATTTTAAGAAGACTAATAAAAAATCATATTATAGGACTGGAGAGATGGCTTAGCAGTTAAGGCATTTGCCTGCAAAGCAGAAGGACCCAAGTTTGATTCCTCAGTGCCCACAGAAAGCCAGATGCACAAGGTGGTGAATGTTTGTTGGCAGTGGCTCAAGGACCCAGGACCCAGGAAACCCTCTCTCTCTTTCTCTTTCTCTTTCTCTCTCTCTCTCTCTCTCTTGCTCTCTCTCTCTCTCATTCTCATTCTCTTACTCTCTAACTCTTTCAAATAAATAAAAATAAATAAAATATTTTTAAAAATCAATTATAGACAATTTGTAGGGAAAATAGAGCCCTCAAAGTATCTGATCATCTGTACTTCTATCTATTGAATCTATATATTTTAGTAAAGCTATTACCTATTACAGATTATTTTTGAAGGACATATTTGTGCCTAGTGAACAAAACAACAAATGTGAAAACAAATAAATTAATTCATTAATCTGAGTGGTTTTACTTGATATGATGGAATGTGTTTATAGAATGTAATCTGACTTTTTATGCACTGTTGCAAAATTAAGTTTCTGCACATTCTCTCTATCTTACCATACCTATGTTGATACACAATGCTTCCTTAACCATTTCACCATGACAAGAATATTTTCCTAAAACCAGTCTACTCCGTTTTTTAACTTTGCAGTTTGAATCCTGTTTTCTCTCAATTTACCAGCAGGTGGAGCCGGATAGTAGCTATAAATCATCTGGTTTGAATACAGGCTCAGGTAACATCCTTGCTTTGCAGCGATGGGTCTGATGAGCTACCCCAGGGAGGCGATGAAATTGTTTTCCAAGTCATGGAGACGAGATGGCGCTACTGTGCTACATTCTCTCGTGTCATTCAGAACCCACTTTCATGCCTGAAACTCGCGTCGCTCTGTGATCCTGACACAGGTCCTGTTTCTTGACGACACACCTGTCACAGCTTTGGAGACAGGGCTGTGCTGGGGTCCACTTGCAGCTGCTAACTTTTAGGCTCCGTGTACTGACAAACACTCTCCTGAGTATTTTCCATGGCTTATCTCAATGTATTTCTCACAAGTGTGCAAGGCATGTTTAATTATCCACTTGGATCCACAAAGGAACTGAGTCTTGGGACCGTCCATCCTCCATACCCTTCGCCCTGCAGCAGAGAGCTTGCACCTGCAGCCACAGTGTGGCTGTTCCCTTCTTGTCACTGGCACAAAGAACCTGACCAAAATCCACTGATGGAATCAAAGTAGTTTATTTGGGCTAGCAGTTTCGAGGGGAAGCTCCATGATGGCAGGGGAAACATGGCATGAGCAGAGGCTGGACATCACCTTCTGGCCAACATCAGGTGGACAACAGCAGCAGGAGAGTGTGCCCAACACTGGCAAGGGGAAGCTGGCTATGGCACGCATAAGCCTGCCCCCAACAACGCACCTCCTCCTGCAAGGCTTCGATTCCCAAATTGCCACCCGCTGGAGACCAAGCATTTAGACCATCTGAGTTGATGGGGGACACCTGGTTCAAACTACCATACACAGGCACCAGCTGGAAATATGACTTCCTCTGTTTATCTCTGGCAAGGGATTTAATGTCATCAAACATTTGTTTTACTGATCTGTAAAATGGGAATGATACCATATGACTTCTAAAGTTGTCCTAATATAAAATAACAAAAGGGTATATTTTGACACAATTGTAGGCTCAGTTTCAACATCACACACAGTGAAGGGCAAAAGCAATTAAAATCTAATTTATTTTCCTCTCCTCTTGCCATACCTCAGATGTCTTCCTCACTCCTGGGTCTTTCTTTTCTCTTAATTTAAGATACAGAGTTCTTTTTGCTACACTATTTTTAAATTAACAGCTTCTTTCACTTGCATTATGACACAGCGCTTCCCATGTAGATTAATTGCCACTTCACAGGGGGAAAGAAAGATTGTCTTTTCCAGGTGTTCAGCACTCTATTAGGACAAGTGTTAAAGTAAAGCAAGGTGTCCTACTCTGCCCCAGGGCCTTACTGGTTTTGTTTATTTTCTGAGAGTCTCATATAGCCTATATTGGAATACATGTCTGAAACTCTTTATGGAACAGAGGCTGACCTTCAAATTCTGATTCTTTCGCCACCACTTCTCGAGTCGGATTTTAGGTGTGAGCCACCACACCTGGTTTGTGCTGGGTTGGGAAGCAAACCCAGAGCTTGTGCATGCTAGGCACACACTCCAGAGCCGGATATACATCCCCAGTCCTGTGTCTCTGCCTTTAAATCCAAAATGTCGTTTGCTAGGTTTTTCCTTGTTGGTTTATTAATCGTAATCCTGGAAACTCAGACTAATAACTTTCCTTTATAATTTTTACAGTCTTCTTAGTTTGCCCACTTCTGTATGGAAAGACATCGGGGCTATGGATCAATGGTATGGCTTTGTTTTCTGGTATGTTGGACAACCCCAACAACTAAAATGCTGCAAAAAAATCTGTAAATTACAGGTTTACAGGGTTAGGATTAATGAACCAACAAGGTGACGTTGATTGTACAGCAATTGTGGGAGGCACTGAGGAATCAGCCAATGAGAAATGGTTGTTTAAGTGAGTTGAGTCTCCTGGCATGTGCAATGCACACAACCTGATTTTGTCACATTCTTGTCACTTTAACAAACGCATTCTCCAAAGCAGTATGTGGTAGGAAACCCATGAAACTCTCCTAGCTTTTTGACTAATACACCCTCATGCTGGGTAGGCTTCTAGTCTTGTCTCTGTTGCCTGGATGCAAGTTGTATGCATGTCATTGGCCCAAAACACTACCACGATAACTAATGGAAAATGAAGAGGGCTATTAATGAGAGGACCAGTATTAGAACTTACCTCATAGGACCACTGTTCCTGGTCTTTAGCATTGGGATTTGAATATTAACTGATCATTCATAGGATATCTTCATTCAGACCAATGGAGTACAGTTAAGGGTGCAGGTTTGGGGAAAAGGGCATCTCAATTTATATCATGATTCATTCTCTACTGAGTAACTAGGAGAGTTAGTTAACCTTCCTGTACCATTACATCTTTAAAATGAGAACAATAATTTACATCTAACTAGGTCACTTTTAGCTATGAATTAATATTTAAAGCACATTTATAACTGATAATAAAAATGTTTGGTGGTATACACCTTTAATCCCGGCCCTCGGGAGGCAGAGGTAGGAGAATCACCATGAGTTCAAAGTCAACCTGAGGCTACATAGTGAATTCCAGGTCAGCCAGGGCTAGAGGAGACCCTATCTTGAAAAACCAAAAAAGAAAAAAAAAAGTTTGGAAGTGATAATACACTAACCTGAATCAAATGTTCCTATAATGGTGAAAGTGTAGGGGCCTTATGAGACCACCTTATCATTACGATGCTTCAGAAAAAATGATGTTTTCCCTAAGTATCAGCTACATAGTCATATGGTCCTGACTCAAAACCTAGGACATTTATTTTCATACGAGTTGTTCTTATTACCAGGGCTATTCCAAAAGCCTTGGGCTTGGAGTCCTTTGATTCAGAATTATAGTATGAATCAATCCTCTTGAAAAAAAAAACTTATCCAGAAAAAGGACACATGGGCTTGGGGCATGTGTGTACAGTATGTGAGGTGTACGTGGTATGTGCGTGTATAGAGCATGCACATGTGTGTACAGATACTGGTGTCTTGTGTGCACAGGTTGAAGGTCAGAGGAGAATGTCATGTGTGCTCCTCAATTGCCCTTCAGATTTTTCTCACTGAACCTGGAGCAGCAGTGTTTGGTCAGACGTGCTGATCAGTGAGCCTCAGCGATTCTCCTGTCTGCTTCTCACAGTAATGGGACCACAGTGTGTATGGACAATCTGGCTTTTTCTTCCTTAAATGTGGGTGCTGGAGATGAAACTCAGGCCTTCATACTTGCATGGTGTAGTGGTTTGAATTAGGTTTACCCCATAAACTCATGTATCTTGAACCCCTGGCGGAAATTTGGGAGGTGGAGCCTTGCCGGAGGAAGTGTGTTGTGGGGGGAACTTGAGGCATTTTAGCCCCTAGCTCATCAGTCCTAGTCAGCTCCCTCTCCTGCTGCTTTATCTACTTGTTGTGGCCGAGGTGATGCTCAGCCTCTGCTCATGCCATCTTTTCTCCTGACATCAGGGAGCTTCTCCTCAAGACTGTAAGCGGAAATAAACACTTTTCTCCCATAAGCTGCTTTTTATCAGGTGCTTTGTGCCAATAACGAGATGGTAACTACGACACATGACAAAAACACCAGCCAAGCCATCTAGCTCCCCAGACTCCAAACAGCACAATTTTTATGACCACTACTGACATGTGACAACTGAGCTTATATATATATATATCTCAATGTATTTCTCACAAGTGTGCAAGGCATGTTTAATTATCCACCTGGATTCACAAAGGAACAGAGAGAGAGAGAGAGAGAGAGAGAGAGAGAATTATTGGAATTACTAAATGCATTTAGCGAGGGCATTGGATAATTTATTTCTAATTGCTGGCTATGATTTGAAGACAGTGGTCTTACTGTGCCTTCAATCCTGAGCCTGGCGAGCACTTCTGTAAGAGGCCCTGCTCATGCCAAAGTCCTGTGAACGTTCTTGTTCAACCTCTCTTTTCACATGAGATTGCATAGCTGCACCATAGAGTTGTCTGTGTGTGTGTGTGGGGGGGTTGCCTCCAAGACACCTTTCCTATCATCTCAGTGCAAAGTCCTTGGTTTCTCTTTACTGATAATAACCTTGTTAACAGCTATAGGTGGTCTGTGCCCACCTTGTCTGAAACTTTCAACCTGCTCAGTCTCTTTTCTTTGTGAAACTTTATTTCCTATTGTTCTCTCCACCTGCTGCGCTCACTGCAACCCTGACTGAATGTTAGGATTCCTTGAAATATCCTCTACCCAACAACTCAGCCCATAACTTTTGAATTCAGCAACACTCAAATTTTCAGGACATGAACATAATGCAGCCAGATTTTTTTTCAGACTGAAACATGAATGGCTCCTAATCTAATTCCCAAGAGAGTCCTTGAGCTCTAAAACTTCATGAGCTTGACTTTCAATGCCCACATTTTTATTAGTACTCTGTTCTACAATCACACGAGAATCACTAATTCAGCTCTCTTACAGCCTCCCATATTTTTTCCCTCCCATGGTTTTGCTAGCCTGCTGCACCAAATTCTTCCATATTCCTCCAGAAAATCAGTCCCGAAGGCCTACAATCAACACATATCTATCTCAACAACAGCCCCAATTCTTGGCATCAAGTTTCTATCCTAGGCAGGGTTCTCTAGAGGAATAGGACTACTGAATGTCTATACCTGTATCTGTACCTGTGCAATCTATTGGAATGAATTGGGTGGCTTACACAGTAGGGGTTGTGTACTCCAGTGAGGCAACCTGAGTGCTGCAGAAGCAAAGAATCAAGTCACTGTTCAGTGTAAGGGGCTCCCTGCTCCCACAGTCCTCGTTGAGAGCTGCAGCTAGCCTGGGAGCTCTCCGGAAAGTTGCTTCCTTACTGAAGGCAAGAATAGAGAGGCTGGTGCCAGGAGAGGATCCAAGCTAACAGCCCTAGAGACACTTGCTGGTCAAGAAAGAGCAAAGGCGGGGTGCGTGCATGCAGCTTTTCCCTTGGCTCTCTTTCCATCTAGGTCATCTGTTTGAATGCTCCAGATATTGAGGTCAGGTCTTTCCTTCTAAATTAATCCTCTCTTGAAACTTCCCCACAAACATGCTAGAGATGTGTTAGTGAAGGTGGCAATGAAGATTAACCATTACATCTACATCATCACGATGGTTTTGGAAAGTTACAGTTGTGAGGTCATTAGTCTATGAAGGTAGAACCTTAAGTGTTGAGCACTCACTGCACATGGGTGAGGACCCAAGTTGGACCCCAGCAGGCATGTAAAGAAGCTGGCCGTTGACAGCAGGCCTAAAGACCAGTGCTGAGGAAGGCAGAGACAGGAGGGTCACTGGGCTTCCAGAACAAACAGAATCCAGATTCAGTGAGAGATCCCATCTCCAGGAAAAAAGGTGGAGGAGCGATAGAGGAGGAAAGCAAGAGCTCTCCTCTGGGCTCCACCTGCAAAAACATGGGGCAAACATATCTGCACATACATGTACACACACACACACACACACACACACACACACACACACACACACACACAAACTTGTGTCTTCCATCACGTGAAGACACAGTGAGTAAACCAGCAAGTGGACCAAGCCTGCAGGTATTTTTAGCCTAGACTTCCCAGCCTTTGGAACTGTGAGAAGTAAATGTTTATTATTTAGAAGTGAATCAATTTATGTTTTGTCACCGTAGCCTGAGTAGACTTGAGGCACGTGTGAAGTGGTTCATAAACTAAAATGAAAGGAGAAAAACAAGGAAGAAATTTGAAAAGATGTAAGAATTTATTTCAGAAAGTTAAAACCCACATTAGGGAAAGCTTGAAAAAATCATCACCCTTAACCACAGGGTGTTTAGAACCGTGTTCAGAAGAGTAAAAAGTGGTAATAGATGATTACACTGATGTGAAACATATAATAGACATTAAAAAACAAGATAGCACAGCTTTTTTCTTCATAGAAAATAGATAAAAGGAATTTCAGTAGAATAAGGCGCAATATAATGCAAAGGGGAGAATATCATAGGAGGAAATAAACTGAAACACAAGAAAAGTAAGGCAAGATCTCCCAGCTGCCATAAAATACACTTTTCTGAGTGGGGTTCATGTTTTCTTATAGGACCATTGCCATTTACCAGGATTCTTTTTTTAAAAAAATTATTTATTTGAGAAAGAGGAAGAGAGAGAAGGTGGGAGGGACAAAGAGAATGGACTTCTCAGGGGCTCCTGACACTGCAAACAAACCTCAGATGCATGTGCCACTTTGTGCATCTGGCTTTATGTGGGTACTGGGGAATCGAATCCAAGCTACCAGGCTTTGCAAGCAAGCAACTTTAACCACCAAGCCATCACCCCAGCACCGTTTCCCATGATCCTTAAACAGAAATGGCTATGTCTAAGCAATAACAATTCCAAGTTGTGTCAATGTTCAGAACACAATGCATGTTGGTCTATAGAGACAAGTTCACTTACAGCTATTGTGCACATCTGTAGTCCACTATGCCTGCTGGGAGCAGGGAGGCAGATACTGAAGAATTTGCTAGAAGCTCGCTGGCCAGTAACCTGGTAAATGAAGTCGTGAATAATGAAAAACTCTTCCTCAAACATTAGGACCAACACCCCAAAGTATCTGACCTCTGCATATGCACTCTGGAAAACACACACACACACACACACACACACACACACACACACACACACACACACAC
>PVHP010038793.1:0-16699 GCA_004024765.1 Zapus hudsonius | reverse complement strand
CAGGCCAGATTGACCCATTTTCCAGCTTGTATTGTGGCCAGACTGTGTTACAATAAAAAATTAATTTAGATGGCTTGATGTCATTCTGAAGGTTTAGAGTTTTGAGGTTCTTTAGAAGGCAGGCCAAGGGAGTGGCAGGGAGAGGTTTCAAGGTGCAGTTCCCCATGATGAGAGGGGGAGAATCGGGGAGAGAGAGAGAAAGAGAGAGAAGAGAAGCAAGGTGTCCCAAGACCGATGGATCGAGCCAAAAGGCGCCCCTTTAGGCCCAATCACAATCGGGGAGAGAGAGAGACCCAGAGGTGACGAGAGTGCGTCTTTCTCGAAACCTGGGGTCAGCACAAAGGGTGAGAGGGCGAAGCCTGGCATGCCGGCACGGCTTAGAGACAGAGGCAGGAGCCAAGATCAGGCTAGCTCGAGATTTAAAGGACACACTTACCGAGAAATGAGGAGGAAGAGAGAAGACAGGGCCAAATCGTGGTGGGCGGGAAAGCTGGCAAGCGGGCAGAAGGTCCGAGGCTTTCAGAGGGTCGACAGCAGCTCGGTGGTCGTGTGGTCTGGGAAGGGGGTCTGGTCACCCAAAGGGGCAATCCGGGGTGACCCCCTCCCAGGTTTCGGCACCAGATGTTAGAATGGAAATGACCACGAGAGACCACTCTGAAAGGAAAGGTTTTAATAGGAGGAAAAGCGAGCTGCCGGGCTATTTTCACCAAAGGTGGCGAAAAAGCGCAAGGCAGGTTTAGATCAGGGCTTTTAAGGGGAAAACGTTCAGGTTGGGGTCTTGTTGGTCACACGAGGTTGGGTGCGGGGCTCAGGGGGTCACGTGCTCTCAGGATCAGGAGGGGGTCAGAAGGACAGTCTCTCGGGCCAGGTGTTTTTTCTTGTTTACGAGAGGAAGTCTTTATCTTTGATCTTTGTTGATACTGAGTCTGGGTTGGGAAGAGGATCAGGATGCCGCCTGAATTCCGACCTTACAATGTTCACTTGATTTCTTGAATTAGTTGAATCCTATGACATCCTTATTAATTCCTTCTGTCTTGTCCTCAACGTCTGAGAGTCTGTCCTCCAGATTGTCGACCCTGGGAATGATTGATTCAAGGAAGGTTTTTAACAACTCCGTTTCATTTTTTGTTTCTGGTATAATTTTGTTTATAGACTCCAATTCATTTGTGAGATCCAATTTCCAGTCTATTTCTGTTTTTGCTAGGGATTCCTGAAAATCATTTTTAAGTTTTCTTAAGTCCTCATCAAACTTAATCAATTGATTGTCTAGCTCCTCCCATAATTGGTTCACCTTCAGTTCACTTAATGTGTTTCTGATGTCATTCATACTTCTCTCCATTAAATTCAGTCTAGTGTCTATACTTAAGTTGGTGAGCTTCATCTCATTCATTTCTTTTTTCATAGTTTCTTTATCAACCATTAACTGCTTCATGTTTGCATTGCAGCTGTGGTCAGGAGTCATTCTCTCTTTGGGATTGTATTTTTGATTTTCCACGTCCTTGTCACTTTCCTGTTCCTTAATGGGACTAGAGGCCCTGAGTTGGGAAGATGCGTCTTTAATTTCTGTGGGTTTTTTTTTTGTTGTTGGTGTTGTTGATTTCTGCACATGTCCAGGTAGAGGAGTGGGACTCAGGCACCCTGGGAGTGCTATTCAGCCCACTTTACTTCCAGTGGAATGATCACCAGGTTTGATCTTAAACAGAGGTCTTTCCTGTTAGGGTGGTCTGTCCCCAAACAGGCTTAGATATTTACCCGTCTGGATCCCTCTATATGTGACTGTTTTGTCTTAGAGCCAACTCATAGGCCCCTGTCCCCGATTGGTATGCTGCAGTAGAAAACAGCCCCAGCACCCCCAACTATAGAGCCCAGTATCTTCCCACCTGGCAGTGGTGTGTGATCCCTGGTACTCGCGGAGACCGCCTGTGCCCTCCTGTCAGGTAACAGTCTGAACCAGCTTCTGCCAAGGTTCCCAGGTATCTGCCTGATGTCTGGCCTTGGAACCAAGCTAGGTCAGTTGCCCAAGGTTCACATCTGCCTGTGTATATGGGGGGGGGTCGTGAAGAGAAGTGTGCCAGAGGATTGGGTGCTGAAGAAAAGGGGCCTGTGAGGGAAAGGTGCTCAGCCGGAGGTACAGGCTTGGGAACTGTCTGGGAGGAGACAATGGTGGGTGCTTCTGGTGGGGGAGGGGGAGGCGGCTCTCCATTCCTCTGTGGAGCAGAGAGCCACTGGGGATCCCTGTTCGGGTTAGTGCTGGAGCTGGGTAGAGGGTGGGCTTGGGTTCAGGGCCGGCTGGGTTCCGGGGTTTGGATCCCTGGATCCTAGCTGGAAAATCAAACCTTTATGGAGAGAGTCCTGGCAACACCGTTACTCATCCACCATCTTGCTCCACCCCCTCCAGGAATAGTTCTTAGTTCATATTCATTTCAATTTGGAAACAAATTTAGTATACTATACACATCATTCAAAAGTATAAAACTGCATAAATTTTGTTGAGACACTAAACTTCAAATAAACTTTTTCTCAATAATGACCCAGAGTATTTCAGTCTGAAATATTTACATTTTCATGACCCTCTCTATAATATGGTTTGATTCAGGTATCCCCCACAAATGAATGTGCTCTGAATGCTCAATCCCCAGCTGATGACAATTTGCATATTAGAACCTTATTGTTGCTGTGTTATTGGCAGCAGGCTTTTGGGAGTTATAGCCAAATTTTCCTGGCTAGTGTTTGGCACACCTTCCTGCCTCTGTTTGCAGTGTTGTGGTAGAGATGATGTCTACCCTCTGCTCATGCCATCATTTTCCCTGCCGTCATAGATCTTCCCCTTGAGTATGTAAGCCAAAATAAACCAATTCCTTCCATCAGCTGCCTTTGGTTAGGTTCTTTATCATAGCAACAAGAAGGTTGACTACAACACTATCCTTGCTTAATTATTGGAATTCTAGCTGAGTTGTCCAAAATTAGGCACTTGGCTTCCTTCCCTCCTTCCTGAAGTTCTCCCATCTTTACAGCCAATATATTGATGTTGCCTGGGTTGGGTGCTGACTGACCTCTGATCAGTTGGAAGGTGAAATTGAATTATAGCTGGGGCTGAACCCACCCTCTGTCACCAGCACCTCACATAGCGCCCAACATATGCTGGAAGCTTCATTTGTGTTTGTTGTACAAAAGGTATAAATGACAGGTTATTGACCAAAAAACAAAGGTAAAGGTTTAAGGGTCCTAATATATAATATCTCTTTTCTACTTGGCTCTGTTTGTTTAGTTTGGTTCTGGAAATGGAACCCAGGACCTAACAGTAGATGAGCAGTCTCCCACTGGCTGATTGGTCTATAATCCCTAAGCCCTCTGCTTGGTTGATAAACTATATGAGAAGTCAGAAAACAGTCCAGGAGACGGAAAACAAAATAAATGTAATGAAGGCTATCTGGCTTCATACATGGACAAGGGCTGCCTGCATTCCTCACTACTGGATGCAATGCTGTATCCAGATACACTTAACACAGGAGCTTCCATGGCCTTCTCCCAAAAAAGAACAGGGCAAGGGCTTATTCCAGCTTCTTCCAGAAGTTGCCTTGAAGCAAAAGCTCACCTTTGTGAAGGAAACAAAAGAGTTGAAGAGCATCACACAGGTGTGGGCCTTCACAACAGTAAGAATGCAGAAGATCCCTTCCCATCTCCCACTGGGAAAACTGTCACTGAGCTCATGGTGACAGGCATGGGTTCTTTTGTGACTTGGCACACAGTACCCAATGTTCACTGTTAGTAATAAATGTCTTTCAAAGGCTGACTTTTTGATAATTTGTAGCATTTTTAAAGTTTACCGATGTGTTTTGTATCTCTTTGTGACTCAACAAGGCAGTAATGATATTCCAGGTAACCAAGAGGTGATTAATTTTTCAAACTGTACTTCAATCTCAGAGACAAAGTCTTACCATGATGTTCTTACATGAGGCTGTCTGTGAAAGAGGCTATGGATGGAATCACACATGAAACATGGGAAAATTCCACATGCCAACTGGAAATACTTTAAAGCCTTCTGGACACTAGTGAAACTATGTAGTAGGCTATAGGGTATCATTGAGCTAATTTTGTACTTAAAGATATTATAATACCATGAAACACACCCCAAGACATCTTGAAATACTATCATGAGTTTGTATTTCAGAGTCAAGAAGAATGGAACCTCACAAAAATCCCAATTTTTATTTTTTTTAGGTCATATGTCTTTGAAACTACTAAGAAGCACATGATTCCCATCAGAACAGTAACAAGTCAACCAAGAGCTCACCCCTGAATTGTCCCATAGTTTAAAAGCCACAAAGAGCATGGTCACATTTTAAAAATTTTACTCAAGGAAAAGTTTCACCATATTTCACTTTTTGTAATGGATTTTTTTATGGTTTTATTTATTTAGAAACAGCCAAAACATTTCAAAAAAGTGATAAATGGTTGAAAATTTTCACATGAAATTGTCAAAGAATATGAAAGGATTCCAAAGTTATTCCTGTGTGGGAGGCTTAGAAATGAAATCAGAGTGGTTTAGAAGAGGAAGAGAAATTGTTACTACATCTTAACTTGGAGTATCAAATATGTCATGGAATTGTTTTCTTCTTGAATTTAAGCTAAGTCAGTGGAAACTTCTGATAAAATCACATGTTTGATAAAAGTGCATGAGTAATTCTGCTTATATTCTTAGCTACAGTTCTTATGAAACAGTTTTAGGAAATTACTGAGGCATTGTCCAAGCCTATGAATTAGCACTGATCTCATATTTATCAATCATAAATAGATATTTCTGAACAGCTTAGACTACCTTCTCCCTATAATTTTTTTCTAGGATATATTTATGGAAAGGATGTAATAACCTCTTAAAATTTTTTTATGTCTTTGTCAATGATAGGATTATATTTTCAGAAAGCATAGAATTTTTTGTGAAATGATTATGAAAAAAATTTATAAATGAAGTCACAAAAATACAAGATATTACAGAAATAAATATTCTCCCTGACTGTACATCTTTGCCATTTCTATTTTCTCACTTCTAATTGGAAAGCTTCTATTTCAATCTTTTTGTCATCAACTGTCTGCCTGACCTGAATGTCTGCTTACTGCCCATGTTTCAATAACAATGTTGTACTTCCCAAGAGAATGCATTTTTTGGGAAGCCATATTACAACCTAAACTGTAAGTTATAAATAGAACTCATTGCTTCTCCCTCACACTGACTTGCCATTCCAACTTTTGGCAGTAGTCAGGGATACTGTATCTAACCTTGTCTTTCAAGCCAGGAACATTGGAGTCATCTTCCTTACTCCATCTTTCCTTTCTTCACATTCACTCCATCCATCCTTCTCACTACATCTTTCATCAAAGAATAAAGTTTATTTTTCTTTTTTTTTTAACTGAGTTACTTTTCTATCTCACATATTTCTTTGACATATGCATCTTCTTGTCTTCTGTAGTGGAAACACAAAAAGCAGTTGTTTTAGAATGCTAATATTAGTCCCACTAGTAAAATGCTCACTCTGAATATAAACTGAATTTCTCCAAATTCGGTGTCATTATACTCTGCCTGAAAAAACTGTTTGTGGCTAGATGCATCTATTTGGTGTCAAATAACAAACAAACCCAAGATAATCAGCAGCCTCATAAAACAGGCAGTATATAGAAATATGAAATTATAAATTAATGAGCTCAAGCATTTGAGCCTGTTTTGGGCAAACACTTTGGCATGTATTCGAAAGTGCTCCCAAGGTCATTTCTGGTTCTGATTTGGGGTTTGTTCACATACTCTGGGGACAGGATAGCTTCAAATACTTTGAGTAACAAATTCTTGCTATGCATGGCTCTTCAACACAGATATGGTGATATATAACCATCCACACCCATTCCTCTAACCAAACCTTCTTGCTCCTCTTTTTGAGTGTGAACTAATGGGAGAGCCATCCATTTTTGAGAGAACTTTAAACTCAATCTTGTTGAGAAGGCAGAAATTACTAAAAGCAGGATGGATTATGCAGATGTGAAAACCATTCATACCATTGCAAGAAATCTTGCCAATTCATGTGAAAATCTCTTGACAAGTGGGTGCAGGGGTTCTTTGTTGGTGTGGCTACTTGGGAGATGACACCAGGGAAACAGTTATCCCTTGTGAGGTGTTTAGCCCTCATATTAAAGAGAGAGGAGAGCTGTATACAAATTAGCTAAATCAGCTTAGCGTGCATATTTATAGACATGGCTTTTTTGAATGCCATTTCTTTGTCATATAGCATACAAACTTCACTTAAATTTAATATAGTTTAACTGATGAAAAGATGCACAGACCAGTTTGATCAAAATGCACATGTCACTCTAACTGAAGTTATTAATTAGCAAACAATGGAAGAATCAGAAGTAATTAGTAATCAAACTTTATTTTCATGGTCATTTTACTAATTAAATTAGATTTGATTTGAAGCTTGGAGAATACAAATTCTCCACAAGATAGCAGTGAGCAATACACTGCTGGTATGTCAAAATTTCTGTGAGATGACATTCCCAGGTGCTGTGGATGTTTTTTTTTTCTGTCTTAAAGGTGATTGAATATTTTACAGAACTAGTAAATAATATTATTTGTCAAGAAACTGTTACAGAAAGGGTTTTAAAAATATATTTTGATCTTACTTGTTATCTCATTTAAGAAAAAAAAATCAAGCCTAAAAGTGACTATCATGTCATTTTGTTAAATATCTTAAAAATCTCAAAGCCAAGTTTCAGCCCATCTCAAAGAATTAAGTATCAAGACACATCTACCACTGGAATCAACTTTCCATTCTCTAACAGAAACAGAACAAAGTTATGTGTGAGTGGAAGGATTTGATTGAAGCATCTTGTGCGGATCTTAAAAACAAATGGAAGAAAAAAAAAGAAAATTTAACTTTGTATTGTTCATAGGGACCTCTGATCTGATTTGTACCTGGAGCTTCCCCAGAGCCTTACTCACCTCCCAGGCTGCTATGTAGTAAGAGGGCACTCATAAAGGTAGACTCTCGAACACTGCTCCACCAGCCCTATATGCTTTAGGCAAAAGTATGCCTAAATACTGAAAGAAGACAGAGTTCTTCTGTGGAGAATTCCACAGCCCGTGTGAGCACTGGATGCCAGAGTCTAACAACTGTCCTGACGTTCTGTCTGATTCCTTCTCCCTGCTCAGCGCTCAGATGAGATTAAGAACATCTGGCCCTCATTCCCATTATAATGACATCTCCTGCTCCAGAGTTCCTTTCAAAATCACCCCAACCTTCTCTCTTTAAGCTAAATTCCAAGTCCCCTCACACTTCTTGAGTCTCCTGTGCCAGATTTTTTAAACATCCTTGGCCGCTCTGAATCTATAAAGAGCCATTCTCTGTGGGCCTGACTGGGCCCCTTAGCAGGGAGGATCCATCCCCATGCTCCCATCCCTGAGTGGGTACCAGCTCCCCATCTTTCTTGTCTCTGCAACACCCAGCATTCATCCCCCTACTCAAACACACTGCACTCTTTTTCCAGTCCCAGAGGGTTCCTGCTGTCCCCTTGGCTTCCAGGCTCTGTCCAGGGCAGAGCGCAGAGGGACAGCATTGGTAAGCCAGTGGCAGACAGCTGTGACCTCAGCCTCCAGAGGGACTGGAAGGTCCAGGGAAGTATGTCCAACTGCAGGCTGTTCATGTGGCTCGGAGGACGAAATGAGCAACCCCAATAAAACACCCACTTCCGGACATGCCATTGGGCCTGGCATGCTAATTGAAAACAGCAGACGGTTCTCTGTCCTGGAATATAGCTTTTCCTTCCACAGGAATGGCAGTGATCAGCCAGGAAAGCTGTGCTTCTGTTAAAAAAAAAAAGTCAAGTAAAAAATAAAATAAAAATCAGAACAACCCAGCACCTGGGCTCTATTTGAAGATCAAGGATAATTTCTCTTTATTGTCTTTTTCAAGAATTCACCTCCCATTAAATTTCTCTTCAATTGGGCCAGATTTTGGCAAAACTATATACAAATATTTTACAATATTAGGATGGACAGCATCTATTAGCCCAAATCCTTTTCAGTCAGCTGGGTGGCCTTTGCCACGACTCATTCTATTTCTAAATAGCAGTGACACAGGTACAAGTTCAACAGTTACAAATTAGTTTGTGGAATAGTAGCCACATTCATCTGACCACATTCCATGCTTCTTTTCCAGGACCAACTGCTTTGAACTCATAATTATTTCCTTTGATACCTCTGTCTGCTTGAATGACATGATTAAGTGTTAGGTTGGACTTTCAACTTTAGTCATCATAGATTGGCTTTCAACTATGGAAAATGAACAACAGTGTCACTCCACTTTTTCCTCACTTGTCTCACTGAAGTTATGTCATCAATATGTCACCAAATAAATAATACCAGGTGAGGCTCAGTGGATTGGCTTTAAGGAGGCCCAGGGTCCATCGTAAGCTTGGTAAAATGAATATTCACATGACTATAAGTGGCATAGAATGCTATTTATACATAAACCAAATCAGATCATGTGATCTCTCTACTATTTACACCAGCCTTTGTTTTCTTTTTATTTATTTGAGAGGGATAAAGAGAAATAAGCAGAGAGAGAGAGAGAGAGAGAGAGAGAGAGAGAGAGAGAGAGAGAGAGAGAGAGAGAGAGAGAGAATGAGTTTGGACACCCCAGGGCCTCTTGCCACTACAAAGTAGTAACTCCAGATACATGCACCACTTTGTGCATATGGCTTTATGCGGATACTGGGGCATCACACCTGGGTTGTCAGGCTTTGCAAGTAAACACCATTAACTGTTGAGTCAACTCTCCAGCCCTGCTTTCTTTTTAATTTAATTTGTTTATCCTTTGGTTCTGCTGATTTTAGTTTTCCATACAATTTTCATTAATTTAATCTCAGGCTTTCCCAAGTCATCTATGTCCCCCTTTTAAATGTTCAAATACATCAAATATTTTGTTACCATATTTGTGCCATACAGACCAGTGCAGACCAGTTTCTCATGTCACCCTAAGTGTGCTCCAACCAGTTCCAGTGACCCAATCAGCATGTGGTAATTACAAGCTGTGTGCTGATCTGAGCTAGAGTCTCTCTAGGCCAGGTGCCTAGCTGACACCATGGTCTCTCCCTTCTCCATCATCCTGGCGATTCCTTTTTGCTGCCTTCTGGAGTGAATCTGCCATTCCATGTATCCTATCTATTTATGGACTTAACATCATGGTGAAGAGCCTTCTCACAATAACTTCCCATGAAGTTACACATGAGTGGCAAAATTCTGGGAATCTTTCAAATTTGAAGCATCTGCATATTACCACATTCCATGAATTGATAACTGGGTTGTGGAGTTCCAGGAAGGTCATGGTCACTCAGACTTTGAGGGCTTTGTTTGGATGCTATCCGGTTTCTAGAATTGCCACTAGCATGCAAAAGCCACACGATTCCATTCTCTCTCTGGGATGCAGGTGTTTTCTTGGATCTTCATTGTGCCTTGGTGGAATGTGCCCTGAGATAGTTACTAACTGGGAATCTCACTTCTGTCTTAAACTGTTTACTTTCTGGTCTGTTTCACTCAGTTTTTTCTGTTCTTCCTGAAATTTTGTCAAATGTTGGGATTACTAAATCATTATTCTAATTATCTTTATTTTTCTTCTTTGAAAACATTTGTTTCTACTTCATGTCCCTACCCTTTATCCTTATAACCTTTAACCAAGGTTCCTTCTATTTTGATCACAAACTTATACAACCATATGTTTCTATTTCCATTTCAGAAAATCTTTTTTTTGCTTTGTTTTAGTTATTTTAAAATAAAACATCTATAAATTCTTATTCTATTTGATAGGATCCTATATTTGGTTCTTAAATGCTACATTTTTCCCTCTGATGATAGTATGGCTCTCTCTCTCTCTTTTGTTAAGCTTTTTGCCTCTCTCATAGGCCCTAGAATTCCACATTCCTATTATCATTTTCTCGATTGGAATGTTTACAATTGTGGAAGATTTCTTCAAATAATTCACAATCATCAACTATTCTTAAGGTTAAAGACATGGCACAAATAAACTGATTATAAACTTAATTCTCCCTCTGTGCTACATTCTAGGTGTGAACTGGCTGGGGAGCTTCACTGAGGCATGCCTGGTTGGCATTCTTGGGGTCTCTAGAGAATTTCTTCTGCCTAGGTGAGGTAGTTGGCTTGCTTCTCTTCTGAAAGCTATACAACAGAAGAAAACAAGAGCCTTAATGTTAAAAATAAAAATTCATTGACTTATCCTATGTCTGGTAAAGATCCTTAAATTGTAGCTTTTGTTTGTTTTGTTTTACTTTATCTTTTTGAAAATGGGACTTTGCAGGTCCCCATTACTACTCATATACCACTATGGTTTGTAATGGATATGACTGCAGGGAAAGCTACATTACTTTAGAAATGCTTTTCACTGGTTCTGTTTATGACAACAAGCATAAACCATTAGTAGTGGGAAATAAAGGTTTCAGTGCCATCTGGCAATCCTGGTTTGAATTACTTCAATTCATGCAAATAGTTACAATGTGCTCTTATTGTAGCATACACTATATGACTAGAGATTGGAGAAAAGAGTAAAATTACAGTTATTTCCTCACAAGTTAATTTCTCAAAGGAAAATAATAGCAGCTATGCTATATGAACATGTACCAAGTTTTATTCTAGTAGTGGGCTAGCAAACTAAATCCAACCAAGTACTTATTTCTGTTTTGTTTTATCTATTTATTGTGATAATATACATGCCGTATCCTATTAATGATTTTATTCTTATTAAAAAATTTTAAAATGAATAATAAAGTATTGTCAATTAAGTGTGAACATTTTTGGCAGTTATTGAAGTTTTTTTTCACCTTATATGGCTAAAGCACTTGTGGTGGTTTGATTCATGTGTCCCCCATAAACTCATGTGCTCTGAATGCTTAATCTCCAGTTGATGGCAATTTGGGAATTGGAGTCTCTGGAGGAGGTGTAATCAGCTCCCTCTTGCCAGTGTTTGGCACACTCTCTTGCTGCTGGTGTTCACCTGATGTTGGTCAGGAGGTGATGTCCAGCTTCTGCTCTTGCCACATTTCTCCCACCATCATGGAGCTTCCCCTCAAGTCTATAAGACAAAATAAACTTATTCCTCCCATAAACTGCTTTTGGTCTGGTGCTTTCTGCCAGTGTACCCATTGCTTGACAACTCTCAAAGTCTTCTTATCTCCAGTCCCTGGAAATCCCATTTTACCTTCTCTTTTTTATGAAATTGACAAGTTAAGAACCTTCATATCAGTAAGGTGTTCAGTACTTTTCCTTCTGTGATTGGCTTGTTTCATTTAGTAAAGGTCCTTAATGAACATCCATGTTGTGGCAGTGGCATATGGGAAGATTTTCTTTGTAGGGTCTCTCTCTAGCCCATACTGATCTGGAATTCACTATGTAGTCAGTGACCTCAGACTCGTTGCAATCCTCCTACCTCAACCTCCCAAGTGTTGGGATTAAAGGTGTGTGCCACCATGCCTGGCAAGATTTCCTTTCATAAAACACTAATACTCCAATGTATGTTAATACTACATTTTCATCCATTCATACATCTGTCATGCATCCATCATCTATCATCCATCCATCAACTATCAGTAAACCGTTAAGTTCATTCTCCATCTTTGGTATTATGAATAATGTTTCAAAGAATATCTGAGTGAAAAAACTAAAAATTTGAAATCCTCATTACATTGCTTTCACTTAAATGCAAAATGAGGGGTTGTTAGAAAACTCAGAAATTGTATTTTTATTTTTTGAGAGAACTTCATAGTACATTTTATAGCAATTATACCATTTTGATGTTTTCATCAATAACACAATGGATTCAATTTCTTCTGATTGCCAAAATATATTATTTTCCAATTGTGCATGTGTATATGAGTATATAACACATACACATACATATTCATATTATGTTAGCCATGCTAAGGATGTGAAGTGACATCTCATTTTAGTTTTGATTTGCATTTTCCTGATCATTAGAGAGCATCTTTCATTGAGCATCTATTCACATCACTCTTTATGGGAGAAATATCTATTGAAGTCCTTTGGTCTTTCCTCCCCTCTCTGCCCCCAAATTGGGTTATTTCTTGTTGGCATTGAGTGATAAGATTTCTTGATATATTTGGATTTAACCTTCAACTAAAAATGTGGTTTGGAAATATTTTCTCCCATTCTATTGGTTATGTTTTCAATTTGGTGATTGATTCCATTGCTTTACAGAAAGCTTTTAATTTGATGTATCTCTCCAGTCCATTTTTGCTTGTGCTTCCTATGTTTCCGTCAAATGAAAACATTTCTCATGTGCTATTTTCTGAGTTCTATAGCTTCAGGTGTTTAAATCTCTGATGCTTTTTGAGTAGTTTTTTGTGTGCTGTTCAAGATAGCAGTCTGATTCCATCTTCTTGTATGTGGCCATCGATGTTTCCTAACAGCATTTTGAAGTGTGTCCCTTCCCACTCTGTGGTCTTGGCCCTCTCAGCTGAGTATGAATGAGGTCATTGCATGCTCTTCATTCTGTCCTCCTAGTCTGTCTGGTCTGTATTGCAGTCTTTACAACAGTAGTACACCATGTGAGTACTAGAACTTTGCAGCATGGTTTGAGGAAATGGTTTGATGTTCTTCCAGCTCTAGATTATTTTCTTTATTTGCAAGTCTTTTAAAAATATCTTTATTATCTATAATTACATATATTGTATGAGCAAATCTTGTGATGGTACCCCTCCTCCCTGTCCCCAGTCCACTGGGGATTCTCCTCAGTGGGCATATTGCATCAGTCCATGGGGTAGAGGGTTATGAATTGTACAAGAGGCAGCCAGTCCCCCCCTCTTTGTGTGTTGTTGCTGAGGGGGGGGGCAATGTCTCTGAATATTCTCCTCCACCATGGCTCTTACATTCTTTCTGCTCCAAGACCACTCAGTTCCCTGAGTCATGGTGGGTGAGGTTTAAGTTTGTTTTATTGTTGAGATCTTAAATGTCTCTGGACTTCTGCTTTGGGTTGTGTTGGGTATCCTTTGTGTCTGTCTCCATTGACCTTTCCTGGGTTACCTGACTTGCTGTGGTGATAGGTCTCTTGTTTATCACACTACTTTCTCATAAGTTTCATTTGAGAACTAGATGATAGGCCATGGGTGGTTCATCTCTTCCCTTGATCATCCCATGTCTTGTTGGTGAAATTGGGTTGTTCCCAGCTCTCTCAATGCCTTCTAAAAAATATAAACAGTATCTCCATTGGAGAGTGAGATCAGTATAGGTTAAATGAGACAAACATTGCTAATTTGGCTAGCTCCTAATGGGTGTAACCTCCCAGTAGCCTTCTGGTAGTGGAAATTCCCCCTTGGAGCCTGGGTTCTTGATCCCCATAAGATTTTTCCATGGATCTTTGCAATTCTTTCTGCTTCCATATGAATCAAAGGTTACTTTTTGTATTTCTACCAAAGCAACATCATTGATACTTTGATAAGGACTGCATTGGATCTATAGGTGGCTTTAGTTAGAATGAACACTGTGACCATTTCCTTCTCGTTGCTGGGACAAAACATCTGACTAGAAGCAACTTACAGTTTTGTTGGGAAGGTTCATCATAGCAGAGAAAGCATGACAAGAGCAGCTGGCCAGCATCACATCTCCACAGCAGCAGAGAGGAAGTTCTCTTGAACTAACTGTGGAAGCAGGGCTGGGTTATAACACCCCAAGGCTTAACACCCTAGTAACACACTTCCTCCAGCAAGGCTCCACCTCCCAGAGGCTCTACCAGCTGGGGATTCAGGATAGAACATAATCACAAACATAGGAGGCTATTGGGGGGGTGCATTTTACATTCAAACCACCACAAAATCTTTAATAATTATTAAGTATTCTAGTTCATGGACACAAATGGTTTAGCATTTATTCATGATTTCTTTCCATCACATTTTATATTTTTCAGTAAACACAAACACTTTATAGTGTCATTTTTTTCTTTTCTCTATTTCTGTTTTGCAGTAATCTTTATTAATTCTTCCTTCTCAATAACTATAAGTTGAATTGTTTTATCTAATATCTCAGTATGTAAAGTTAGGATGTTTATTTGAGTTCTTTCCTTTGTGGTTCAATGCAGGCAGTTACCATTTAGTATGTCTCAATTACACCTGTTTGGGCTGCATCCTGTAAATTTTTGTATGTTATGCCTTTATATTGATTTGTTATAAGGTATTTTCTAATCTCTCATTTGATTTCTTCTTTGATTCATTGGTTATTCAGGGTTATATTGTTTAATTTCTACCTATTGTTACTTTTCCAAAATTCCTTCTGTTTCTAGTTTCATTCGATTTTGGTAAGAAATAAAATTAGTAAATTTCATTGTTCTCAGACTTGGTGACTTGTTTGTAACCTAACGTGTTACATGTGTACTTAGGAAGAAAGTGTATTCCACTCTTGTGTGTTAGTATATTCATTAACTATCTGTTGGATTTATTTGGTCTACAGTATTTTTATATGCTATTTCTTATTATCTATCATATTTTAGTAATTTTATCAATTATCAAAAATGAGGTTGGGACTGGAGAGATGGCTTTGTGATTAAGTTACTTGCCTACAAAGCCTAATGACCTAGGTTCATTTCCCCAGTACTCACATAAAGCCAAAAGCACAGAGGGACACATGCATCTGGATTTTGTTTACAGAGGCTGAGGCCTTGGCCTGCCAATTCTCTCTGTCTCTCTGTCTGTCTGTCTCTGTCTTTGTCTCTCTCTATTATTGAAAAAAAAGTGCTTAAGTCACCCTCTATTATTGTGTTCACATTTTTATCAGTTCTGTCAAAAGTTTCCTTTACATATTTTTGATAATGTGTTTTATACATATATTTATAATCTTTATATCTTTCTGATTGATTGACTTTTATCTTTATTTTATTATGGCATTCTTCCCATCTTGAAATAGCTTTGATCTGAAGTCCATTTTGTCAAACATAGAGATAACCCTTTTGGCTATTGTGGGTATCTTTCACTTTCAAAGTATAGATGTTATTAAATCTGAGGCAAGTTTCTTACAGACAGCATTTAGTTTGATTTCATCTTATATGCACCAATAATTATCATCTTTTCACTTGGGGCAATATAATCTGTAATTTAAGATAACTGGTCATATGGAAATGATGATTTTTATTTTGTTGTTTTCTCTTTTTCTATCTGTCTTTCTATGTGAATATTTCTATTTTCTATCTGTCTTTCAGCGTTTGTCCTTTTCTTACTATTTTCCTTTGTGTTCCATAGATCATTTTTGTGACATGTTACATCCCTTTCTTATTCTTTTGTGTTATATTCTATAATCTATTCCTTGTACTCATCATGACACATATTTCATATTTTCAATAAATTTTCAATTGTACGTTTTTGATAAATAGCAAATTAACTTTAGTTACATAGAAAAACTCCAAACTTTTTGACAGTGGAGTGTTTGGTACTAAGTGAGACGTGTCTATTACAACCTCCAAGACTCAGTGACCATTGAGGAGGATTTGGCAGAAAGAATGTCAGAGCCAAAGGAAGGGGAGTAGTGCTTACAGTGCTATCTTCCTGACACAAGGTGGCCTTGATAGTCATGAGCTCACAGAGGCTGACACTACCTGCATAAGACCTGCATAATAGGAGGGGGGAATGATGATATCAAAATAGAGGAGAGACAAATTAGAAAAAAGAAGGGATTAAGTGAAGGGATGTTGGGTTTTGAGAGTCATGGCCCTCTGGCCCCCTGAGAGCGAGCCTGTCTCTCTGGCCCGCAGGAGACGGGCTCCATCAGGGAAAGCTGAAAGCGTAGCTGAGACACAACACCCGGTTGGGAGAAGTGTCCAGGTAGATCTCAACT
Organism: Zapus hudsonius; assembly: GCA_004024765.1. NCBI lineage: Eukaryota > Metazoa > Chordata > Mammalia > Rodentia > Dipodidae > Zapus > Zapus hudsonius. The sequence goes on along the minus strand of PVHP010038793.1, from coordinate 807 downwards.
TGATTCCAACATCCATCATATATATAACCCAAGGATGCATTGTATTGTCTTATCTCTTTCACAAGGGATCTCAGGAAGTAGGAACAAAGCTATTAGCATTACTTCTATCACCTCTACCTCTGGGGGACACAGATCAAAAAGGTGTGCTAGGATCAAAAAGCATGAGTTACCATGCTTGGGGCTCAGGCCAAAAGATCTAAGTCACCTCATCCGGCTGCATATTATATTCTAAAACTTAGCTCACAGAAATTCAGCCAGGCTGGGTCCCAACAAAGGGAGATCTAGGAGAAGGAAATGGGGTGATGGGAGGAGATTATGATCATCATATATTATCTATACTTATCAATATTTTCATTAAAAAGTAAAAAGGAAGAGAAAAAGCTCTACACTTTTGTTCTTCCAAAACTTTATGTGACACCACAGAATAGACTTTAATTTTACATACACATTTATATACTTTGTATTACTTACACTTCTTATCATACTTTTTTTTGTGATAGTGTCTCACTCTAACCCAGGCTGACCTGGAATTCACTATGTAGTCTCAGGGTGGCCTCAAGTTCATAATGATCCTACTACCTCTGCCTCCCAAGTACTGGGGTTGAAGATGTGTGCTACCATACCTGGCTTTTATTTTCACACTTTTAACTTCTGCACCAGAATTTTCTAATTCACATACTTATTTTTTAGCACCCAAATTCATGGTTTGTTCTTTTAAATATCTTGTATCTCTTTACTGATATTATCATTTTTTGTGCATTTCCTTTTATATCATTAAACACTTCTTGATGGTTATTTTGAATTTTT
>PVHP010038792.1:0-16694 GCA_004024765.1 Zapus hudsonius | reverse complement strand
TGGAGAGGGGGAGGGATCAGGGTAGACAAAGGGAGCCAGCCAGGCAGGCGGGCTGGTGATTAAATCTTCCCAAGTAGCGATGTAGGGCACTTGATCAGGGTGTGTCTGCCAGATCTTATTTTTGACCTGCAAGATAACAGATCTATTAAAGGTACCCTCTTCTGGCCACCCTAAATCAAAAGAAGTCCATTCAGTAGTACAGAAAGTAATCCATTTCTTTTTCTTAACTACCATTGACAAATTATGAGCTCTTTCTCGTGTCTCCCTCCAATGGTCTATAGTTAGACTCAAGGGGGTGCTCTGTGACTGACCCATTGCAGGCGTAAATAACACAAAGTAGACCACACAGACACAAAGACACAGACAGACACATAGGGCCAGAAGCCGCGCGGCACACGATCGGTGCAAAACCGAAACCAGATAGACAGAAGGAGGCACGGGAAGAATCCCTAAGTCTCCTTCTGGGAGGAGGACTGCCCCATCATCCTCCCTCCTCCAGACAACCCGTGAGGCGTTCCCCCAGGGTGGAGAATCAGAGAGTTATTGGGTCCATCAACCCCTCTCTAGATTCTAATACAGAGCCGTACGATACAGACAGAAAAAGTGAAATGCCGGCCGGACTTACCTCCTGATGGTGGTGTTTATTTGAGTCGGGGGTCGCAGACGAGCCCCCAAATGAAATACCCCCAGGGTCTCTCTCGGGAGAGCGTACCCCAAAACTCCAATAATCACACCAGCAGATGCAAAAGCAAGAGGAGTTTTTTTATTCTTCGTCTGCGCAGTTGGGCTCCACAAGCAGACAGATGAATGTCCAGGCAAGATGGAGCCCCGAAGAACAAAGGAGCAGGGTATTTATAGACAGAAGCTTTCTAATTATAATACAGCTCGGGCCACAGGGCGTGTTGTATTTCTATTGGCTCCTTTCCCGTATCTATGTGCCTCCTGATTGGTTACTTCTTTGGAGCCACATCCCAGAGCCAGCCCACATTCCTGGACAGCCATATGTTTCCTTATATGGTGTTTTTTTTTTCACTCCCTGGTCTTTATGACCAGACACTCTTTAGGGAGGGGGAAGTAAGTCTACAAAATGGAGTCTGCTTTACAAATTGGAGTCTGCTTTACAAAATGGATTCTTCACCTGGAGATCATCATGTTAAATCATTAAACAAGACTCAGAAATACAAATATCACTCTTCTCTCCTATGTGGAATGTATAGATAGATGATAGATAGATTGATAGATAGATAGATAGATAGATAGATAGATAGATAGATAGATAGATACGATAATAGATTAGGTGATAGATAGATGATAAGTAGATAGATAATAGGTAGGTAGATAGATAGATAGATAGATAGATAGATAGATAGATAGATACGATAATAGATTAGGTGATAGATAGATGATAGATAGATAATAGGTAGATAGATAGATAGATAGATAGATAGATAGATAGATAGATAGATGATAGAAAGATAGATAGATAGATAGAAAGATGATAGATAGATAGATAGATAGATAGATAGATAGATAGATAGATAATAGATGATATAGATAGATGATAGATTGATAACAGATAGATGATAGATAATAGACACCAAAATATGACAGTAGAAAGGAGACTACCTGTCAGGAGGAAAAACCTAAATGAGCAAAAGAGAGTAATGAGAGGTAAGAAAAGTACAAAACTGCATGATTTCTCTCAGATGCAAAATCTAGATTGAAGTACATTTGTATGCGACATGAAAGCAGGACTATTTGCAGTGAGTAATGAGGACAAGAGAGGTTGACAAGGGGTAAATATGAAGAGATTATTATATATATGCTCAAAATCTCATAAGGAAACCTATTATTTTTTATACTAACTGATAAATTCCCCTCAATTGCTTAAAACCTTCTGGAAGTGTTCAACATAACCAGTTTTATTTGTCAGAGGTATTAAGAAAGCCAGGACATCAGACAGGCATTGAGCACGGAGGAGCATCACCGAGCCTGAGACTGTAAGGCTGTTCTTGGAACTGGCCTCTTTTACTGCAGCAGAAATTCAGCCAGTAGATCTGGAAAGAAATGTATGGGCATCTTGTAGGTCTCTCCTCAGAGGACAGAGGTCATGGTAACATGGTTTGTTCACCACTGTTCTTTTTAAACTTAATTTAATTTTATATATTATAACAGGTTCTATTCTTTTATCCCCTTGTACCTGCTCCCATTACCCTGGGGCCTTCCTCAATGAGGTTATGGTATTCAATGGAGTCATGAAGGCCTCAGTCAGTCCCTGTGAGGTAGTGGGGTTGGGAGACCATGTCTCAGGGTATCCCTACCCACTCTGATACCATAGTGACATGAGTATTATGTGAATGTCATAATCAGCTACGTGACACTGGGATGAATCTCCAGACCAGGCACAGTTTGGGGAAGAAAGTATTTATTAAAGTAACAGATCTAGAGGAAGTTTAATAATGAAAGGTTGGCCCCCTTTCATAGATCTAAGCATAGAGAGACTCATCACCTCCAGCCAGCACACTCCAACTCCAACTAACAAAACAGCAGGACTGCTGGACTTCAGCTTTGACTGCTCTTTACATATGTATCACTGGAATTTAGCATCCACCTTAAAATACCCTAGGAGGCCATGCCAAGGTGACACCTCCTCCAGCCAGGAGAATGGTAACAAGTCTTTAATACACTTGAATCTATTGGGGACATTCAGTCAAACTACCACAGTGAATAACCTGCAGCTCTCTAGGCTTGAAGCTGAGTCCATGGGAGGTAATTCATGCCTGGGACTGAAAACCTAGTCACAAGCCTATGGCTGCAGAGGCCATAGGCTCTAACAAGGAAGCTGCTGCTGGTGTTTGGTTAAATGCATATGTTTCACCATTCAAATTGTGCACTAAAAATTTATGTTTATGTTTATGATCATAGATTAGTGCTTCTGACGGCTTGGTTCAGAGTCATTCATGCCTCAACTAAATATCATCTGTTAAGGTGTCAATGCAATGATCCATTTTGACAGCTAAGAGATACCATGTAAAAGTTAATTTCCTGAGTTTCTAGCACAGGAAACCATAACAGTGTATAGGGAATGTATGCTTGAACTCATTTCAAAAGAATTGTGTAGGAATTGGCCTATCCAAACTAAAGAGAGAAAATAAACACTTTGATCAATGAAAAAATGTTTAGAAAAAAATCAAGATAAGCCAATGTATGAAGTCTATTTGTCTTGATTTAAATGTTTTATGCTGTCATGCTTTCTGGACAAAGATGGAGCTAATGGGGAAATTGTTCTGATGAGAAAAAGAGAAAAAGAGCTTCCGAAGCCAGTTTAGATGAAAGGAACCAGAACTCAAAGTGGTCTAGGAGAGCTGCAGTGTTTAGTCCATCTGTGCAACTTTCCTTTGCTGTTTATCATCACAAGGTTGGGGTGTTAAGACAATACATATTTGTGATTTTCTAGCTCTGCAGGTCTGAGGGACAGGCTCAGGGTCTATTGAGGAAGAGGTAGTGGAAAGATTGTAAGAGCCAAAGGAAGGGTAGGACTGCTTACAATACAAACTTCCAGACACAAAATGGCCTTGATATTCATGGCTTCACAGTATCAAATAATACCTACACATAATGGGAGGAAAATATGATGACACTGAAACCAAACAGAGACTAATTGAGAGGGGAATAGATATGAGGGAGGATGGGGAGGGAATCATTGTGGTTCATGGTCTATAATTATGGAGGCTATAAATAAAAAGTTTTTTTAAAAAAATAAAAATTAAAAAAAAAAAGAAAGAATGTGACCACATTGGACTCAGCAAGGTAACAGGTTAATTCTCCATCATGACTCCACAAATGATGGGAGTCTTGTTGGGCAAATCTATGTGACCTTTCCTTCCTTTTCCTTTTCTCACTTCTGTAACCCACAGAATCCATATTGCTTTCCCACTCTAGGCACTTCCTCCTACATGAAGCCATCACTGTCTTTTGATTCTCTGTATCGATGAAGGCATGTCTTGCTCCTCTAAAGACCTTCCGGGAGCAGTGTTTTCCTGTTCCTGCCCACCTGTATGCCACACCCCAGCCCTCCATGTCACTCGTTCAAGGCCAACATCAGCCCTTGTGACAACGACTGGTACACACTTCCCAGTGCTGTATCCCCACTGGTGAAAGCAGCCAGCACTATAGGTGCTGTGGAGCTTCAAGCAACTCAATTCAAATGAAGTGACACTTGAAGACATAGGGCACCTCCATTTTATGATTTTCTCAAACATGAGCATTTTAAGGCCATTGCGTTTCCAAAAGTAAGAAAGGGTATTGGGATTGTGAACTTTCCAACTTTCACTGAAAGTTTACAATGGCAGAAGACATAGCAGTTTATTAATAGATTTATACACCAAGATAGAGCTGTAACACTATAAATATATCCACCAAAGTGTACTTTACCTCACTGCATTTGACAGCAGTATGTCATGTCCTATAGTTATTTTTCTCTGTTTTTCTTAATTAATTGTGAACTTTATCATATGAAAATATTTCATATCGATCATATTCCAAGCTGGTTATGCTTTTATGTTCCCTCTCCCCTGACCCCATTCCACTGAAGACCTTCCTTAGTGGATTATCAGTATTCACCATAGGGTCATGAATTCACCAGTCTCTGTCAGGGGGGGATGCGGTGGGGGAGGGGGGAGAGAACAGGGATGATACCTCAGGATAATTGTTCCCACCCTGTGGCTCTTACACTCTTTCTGACCCTCTTCCACAATCTTCACTGAGCTTTGGAGAGTGTAGTCTAAGTCTACTTTTTTGTTGAGCTCACAGAAGCCTCTGACTTTCTGCTTTGATGAGTTTTGAGTCTCCTCAGTGTCTACAGTCGTCTCCTTGGAGGAGGTTCTCAGGCTAGCCGTGAAAGCAGCACTCATATTTAATTTTTTACTTCCCCTGTAATGTCTATCACTTTCCAAGCTATAGGCTTCTGATTTGGTTCCCAGTACCAGGTAGAAATACTGTCCCACTGAGTGGGTCTCATATCCAATCCGAGAGCAGTTGATTATCTCCATAGCCTATGGACCACTATTGCACAGGTTTGCCCAGCTGGTTGATTCCATAGCTTGTAGGATCTCCTGCTTGTTCATGCTATTGGTGACCAGTATCCCCAGCAGCTCACAGAGCACTTTCTAGCACTAGGAGGCCTAGTCAGCCTCATTACATTCAGGTCTTATAACTCTGGCCAGAATGATCCATCACGCTGTACTTACAGCACTACAAGGCACCTTTTAGGACAAGGTATCCAATCTGTCCATATTCCTCCTGCAGATCGCTTCCAAAAGCCCAAAGCCACAGAATCAGGGTTCTAGCAGCAACAGATGACCCTGCTCTCTGGTACCAAAACTGCTGCAGTCAGCTTTGTAGTTGCTGCAAAGAACTAAACAAAAGTGGCTTGTGGAGGAATGGGTCTATTTGGCTTGCAGACTAGAGGGGAGACGCCATCCTGGCAGGGAAAAGGATGGAATGAGCAGAGGGGTTGACATCACCTCTGCCACAGCACTGCTAACAGTGGCAGGAAGGTGTGCCAAACACTTGCAAGGGGAAGCTGTCTTATAACACCCAAAAACCCACCCCCAACAACATAGCTCCATCCATCGAGTTTGTAAAATCCAAACTGCCATCAGCTGAGGATAGATTACCCAGAAAACATTCATTTCTTTGTGGGTGACATCTGGACCAAACCATGACAGAGCCTGAACACAGAGCCAAGTATAAGTGGAATCATGAATAACCCAGCAAAACTGGGCCTCAGATCTACAGACTGGCTGTGAGAAATACAGAAGGATCAGCCACCAACATGTACTAACACACAGACATGAACTGTATTGGATCTAATTGTTAAATGCAGGTGGTATTATAAAATCAACTCCCTGCATAAACAACCTGATCCTACCTCAGTGGCAAACTACTTGTCCTAGAGGAAGGATAAAAACAAAAGCTTTGCCTTTATGGCTAAAATCATGTCTATGTGACTCCCAACATTTTCTGTGAAACACTTCTACTAGTGATGTGCAGAATTGCTTCTAATAGGTCAGTAATGATTCTTGATGTTGGCAATTAGCTTCTGAGAAAAGCAAACTAGATGACTATATTAAATGTGAGAGCAGAACCCTTGAATCCTCCTATTGTAGGGACTGTCTTTGTGAGATGCGTTTCTTCTTTACTGTGGTCCTGATCTGCCCTTTGGCTTCTCTGGGATTAGAATCTTTCCCCTGAAGCCCTAGAACCCAAAGGGACATTGGTTCTATAGAAAGAGCACACATACCAAAAATGGTGGGTTCTAGAAGGCCTCAGAACTCACACACTGACCACTCACTGTCAGCAACTTGACTCGTTCTTCATTTCTGCCTGAGGCTAGAACATTGACTTTAAAATGTGCTGTCATTCACTCATTCAGCAAGAACCCTTTTTTGAGGTTGTGCTATATAAAGGCAAATGCAGGGACAAGAGCAAGTGTATCAGTCCCTGTGGGAACTCTGTGTGTGTGTGTGTGTGTGTGTGTGTGTGTGTGTGTGTGTGTGTGTGTGTGTGCCCCTCGTTCTCTCACTCACTCTCTCAAATAAATAAAAAAATAAAATAAATAAATAAATAAATAAATAAATAAAGCAAGTATGCGTCAACTTGTGAGCAGAAAAGATATGCAGTATTTCTAGGCAGGGTCCTCAACACCATGACATGTTCTATCATACTACCTCTTGGCTCAGTGCTAGGGATGTCCTTGTTGGTCAGTCTGGATCCCAGAGTGAAGACAAGTGGAACAGAGCTAACCTGCCACAAACATGAAATGAACTACATTGAACAGGACTGAGAAGTAGGCTTGCATTGATACCAATACACCTGGATTTGGGGTTCATGTTGCTACTACTGTCCACACCTTTGTTCTGCTAACTGATTCACACCTACACAGAGAAGTTTTCATTTGTATTTTTTCAACTCCTATAGAACCTTCAATATTGTCTGACCTTTAGTTCTTTGTCAACATATCTGTTGTACCTTTATAAGGTTGTTACAAAGATTACAGTGAGATAAAATACATGAAAAGTGCTTTGTAAATCATAGCACTAGAGAAAAGCTTTTATTACTTTTCTTATCAAATAGTCATAAAAAGGTAAGACAAATCTTACAATGTCCTACTGCAAAAGTAAAAGGTGTTATAGTGAGGGAGGTACTCAGCATTACTAGGATTCCAGACATTTCTAAGAGAAAGTAACATTAAAATAAGGGAGGAAGGAACTAGATATTGAAAGCATGGTAGATTCTAGCAAAAACATGCACACAGGTAAGTGGTGACAGTCTGATCTTGGAACAATCCTGAATTCCTTTTGCCTTGCCCTTATTTGAGGCCCTAAAATTGTTATCTGTTTATTCAATTTTGAGAAAGAAAAAAATTTATTATAGGTCATAAAATGATTCTGAAATGTTCATTCTGAAATCTTATGTTATAGTTCAGATTATTTCATTTCATCAGAATGAGGGTAGCCCAGAGGAGTTAGTGACATAATTGTGCTTTTAGCAACGCTGGCCACTCCTCACATTTAATTATTCTATAATTACTCATACTGATGGCTCCATGTGGAAAAGATATGTGGATTATTGATCTTTGTGATGAAGATAAAAGTAGAGCAGTCATTATTACTCCATCCCCAGAAGATTTCCTCCTTGGAGTGAGGGCCAACAGTGCTCTCTGGGCAGTGAAGAAAGTTGAGCACAGGTCCAGGGGCCAGAAGTACCACAGTTGCAATCTTGGGGTCTTCACATAGGGGAAATGCTCACCCATTCCCAATGAATCTTCTTGAGATGCCCAATTGTTCACTTAGAAAGGAGGGGCTGGGGAGATGGCATAGCTCTTAAAGCACCTGCTTGCAAAACCTGATCGTCTGGGTTCAATTCCTCAGTATGCAGGTCTAATCAGAGGTACAAAGTGGTGCATGCATCTGGAATTCATTTGCAGTGGCAAGGTGCCCTGGCATGGCCGAATTCTCTCTAACTCTATCTATCTATCTATCTATCTATCTATCTATCTATCTATCTATCTATCTATCTATCTATCATCTATCATCTATCTATCATCTATCTATCTATCTATCTATCTATCTATCTATCTATCTATCTATCTATCTATCTATCTATCTTTCCCTCTGTGCAAAGTAATACATATAAAAAGAATACTTTCAAGACCCAACATTTAAGAAGGTCAAGAGCCCAAGGCCAGCATACTGTTCTGTTCTTAACAGTCCTTTTCAGAGCTCACTTCCACATCATAAAATTTCTCCTGAGTTTTAAATGCACAGAGCCCATAACTAGACCCAATCATTAGTCTTGATTCTTAGCTATTCAATCAGGCTTTTAGATTCTTCTGCATCCTGGCTCTGCAATTAAAGAGAAAGGCAATCAATGGCAATTAATGGACAATTCCACAAATAGCATCCATATATTGTAAGCTTACCCATCATGAATCCTTCAATAGCCAAAATCATGCCAAAAAGAAAAGATTTTCTCATACTTGCCACTGTCCCTCACAACAATTTGTTTTGTGTTCCTGTAAGAGTACAGGCTTTCCACAACTCTAAAGTTTATTGTATTTTACAGAATAATTTGAGGAGAGGGGGATTTGTATAGGCCAGTATGTCATGGGTAAAGGAGCTGTCTGTCTACATTCAGTGTTAAAGCCCAGACCTTAGCCAGGAGCATCCCAGCTGCCCACAAGGTGCACCATGTATCTATTCCATCATTCTCCTAAGAGTCAACAAGTGTATACTGTAGCTTCTGAACCTCTCATCCTTTCGGTCTCTCCAACTGCAACCATGGGACCATTAGGCACATACAAAGCCTTGTCCTTCCTGAAGCTTGTCATCCACTTAGGCAACCAAACAGAGAAGACTTGTGAAGAAAGAGCACAGGACTTGAGTGTCAGGGCAAAGCAAATTCAAAGCCATGCAGACATAGACAACCAAGGAGTGGCTCTTCAGTATATTAAGAGTGAAATCTCAAGGGTCTGAAATGTCTACAGAGATGCCTTCTTCATAATAAAATGGAATGCCAACATTCCCAACACACTCATTACACCCCATGTCTCAGAGAAGGGCTCTGTGCCTTGGAGACCAAGAGACCTATCTCATCTCCAACATGCTCAAAGATATCAGTGAAAATGCACGCTGGAGCCCAACTGTGAGGTGTCAGGGAGAATGGCTATGGGTGTCAGATGTCACCCTAGGTATGATCAGTTAGCATGATCCTCGGCTGGGCTCTGTAAGAGCTTAAGACTTCAACTTCAGTTTCTTGGCTTTTAAAATGGGAATTATAGGAATGAACAGATAGCTTAGCCGTTAAGACACTTGCTTGAAAAGCCTAACAACTGGGGTTCGATTTCCCAGTATCTACATAAAGCCAGATGTACAGTGTCACATGCATCTGGTGTTAGTTTGCAGCAGCTGAAGGCCCTGGTGCTCCAATTCATTTGAATTCTCTCTTTCTCTCTCTCTCTCTCTCTCTCTCTCTCTCTCTCTCTCTCTCTCTCCTTGAAAATAAATAAATAAAAATATTTTTAAATGGGAATTATAACAGTGTCTATCTCCCAGCACTGTTCCCAGAATTAAATGACTACCTGCATGTATAGCTTTAAATAGGACTTGCAAATAAGTTCCAGGAATGAGTTAGTTATAATTTTATTATTTTTGGTAATATTCTATCATGCCCACTGTGTTTCATGACCTTTGGACATGGCAGCCATGTTTAATTTATTCGCTGGATTTTATCGACTAAAATAAGCATGATTCTCTTTGCTCAGAACAGCTAGAGACCTGCTTCCTGACTGGGCTCAAAACAGAAAGAAGGTGTGGGGCAGAGCAAAGGGCCCCAGATGGGAGCCCTGTGAACCCTCCCCAAGCATGGAACCTGCTTCCTGTACAGCCTTCCCCTGATCCCTACATCCAAGAGTCTTGCCTCTGAAACAAATCGGAAACTTTTTCTATAGGAGAAAAGGACTGAACTTCTATAGTATAAATATTCCTAGATGGCCTCAGGCTCAGATGCCATTCACAAACTCATCTAGCTGCATGCTCACAATTTTTGACATTTAACGGAGCCCCTGGAGAGAGCACCAGGCCTGCGGCACTCCAGAGCCAAATATTAGCCTCCTTGTGTTAATGAGGCCAAGTCAAGGAAGAGGAATATGGGAGATCATTTCAGTGCTTTTGCTTGTTAATTCTGATCCCTTGTCCCTCTCCTCTTGCCTCCTCTCTCTTTCTTTGCCTCACTCTTTCTGCTCCACAGTGAGAGCTGGAAGCTTTCAGGACAAGAACCCAGTATACCCAGTCACCACACATCAGGGCCAAAGCAGCTATCTGGCTCATTTCCCCAAGTATCCTAGGATGCACAGTGCCCAGGCCCCAGAGCACAGCTGGAAAGCATCCAAGGAGGAGGCAGAGCACAGAGGAGGCCAGATGGCCACTGGCCTTAACCAGGCCAGCATCTAACAACATTCTTTACTCCATATAATTCTTAGACTAACAAGGGAGGCGCTGGCCTCTTGTACAAGACAATCCAGCCAAGGATCACCTATGAAAAGATAGCTATTTGCATTCCTATCTCCTTGGCCCCTTCAACTCTGGCATGACATTTGTGCTTTCCAAGTCCAGGACTGACAAATTTAGCAAAAATGAGGGGAGAGAAGAAGTATGTCCTACATAATATTTGAGATCAATTTATACCAAAAAAACACACTTTGTTCATTTAAAATTCTAGTAGCACTGGGTGTCAGGATCTAACCACTCACCCTGTTAAACCCTCCTTGACTCATCTCTAAATAGAACATTCAATTACATCAATGCTTTCCAAACTTTCTTTCTGTTTTTTTGTTTTGTTTTGTTTTGTTTTTCTTTTTGTTTTTGTTTTCTCTTTTTGTTTTTTCTGGTTTTTGTCTTGTTTGGTTTTGTAGGTTTTTTTTTTTCTGGTTTTTGAGTTAGGGTCTTATTCTAGTACATGTTGACCTGGAATTCACTGTGTAGTCTCAGGCTGGCCTTGAATTCACAGCGATCCTACCTCTGCCTCCCGAGTGCTGGGATTAAAGATTTATACCACCACACCTGGCTCATTGTTTTGTTTTTTGGAGACAGGGTCTTGAACTCACTATGTAGCCAAGGATGACATTGAACTCTTGATCAGTGGGTGACCAGATGAGGTAGGAGAAAGAGACTCAGAAGGGACCAAGGAAACTCTGGAGAGTGATTAGTGAATTCACTTGCTTACTTGTGATGGCAACATGCTTGTGTATAGGTGTCTAACCTAAGGAACTGAAGTCTTTAAATATGATAGCTTACTTAATAGCATGTATGCCTAAAGAAAGCTGCTGCGAAAGAAGTAGGTTTCAAGAACTAAAAAGTAACACACACACACACACACACACACACACACACACACACACAATCAACATTGTTAGGCTTCTTTTTTCCTGGCAGAAAATGCTGAAGCTAGCAGTTAAACCTTAGATTTAAAGATTGATATTTTTCTCCTTCAAATCAAGAGAATTTTTAAAAAGTCAAATTTGTGTATGCCTAAGGCTAACACAGTGCCTATCACAGACATGCAAAAGACTTTTGAATCTAATTTCGGCCAACCTTCTCTCAATGCACCCTTGACGGCATTCCCACCCCTAGCTTCTAGGCCTGATTCCCTCCTGCATACCTGCCATCTCTCTCCTCAGCACTCCTCCTCCACTCATCCAGCTGGTCCTCAGCTCATCCAGGCACTTCAGGGTCTTGCCTAGGCCACTAGAGCAGCCTCTGATGATCTGAAACCACATGCTCATCTCCTATCCATTCCCCAATTCTATCACATTACTCTGCCATTTAAAACCTTAAGTAGGTTCCCCATTACCCTTATACAAAACCCCCAAATCTCTACAATGGCCTACAAGATCTACAGGAGCTGGCCCTTGCCTGCCTGTCTAGCCATAGTCTCTACCACTCTGGTTTCTTCCATTTCAGTCTATCTGGATGCCTTTCATTAGAATGTCGTCTCCTCCCCAGCTCCAGGCCTTGCTATTTCCCACAAGCTGTGGCTTCTGCCTGAATTATCCACTATGCCTCCTCAAGTCAACTGTTATTTGGGTTTTACTAGAAAGACACCTTTTTCTGAGAAGCTTGGATAATCCCCCCAGACAAGTTCCTGTCTTTTTATTATTTTTTTTGTTTTTGTCTAATATACCTATTATAAATTCCTAATGAATCATCTTTTATTTTGGTAATTGTGTATGTCCACCTTCCTTCCCTAAAAAGATGCCAAGAATTACATATATATTATTCACCTCGAATGTTCACCACTAGAGTCTTATATATGATAAGTCATCAATAATTATTGCAAAGTTAATTAATTGACTAATTAATGCAGGCTTTCTACTATATCATTTGCCATTCTGTTACAGCCTATGTACAACCCTTTAAGTTCCCCAAATTTTTACCTAAATTGATCCGAAACTATACAAAATTTTAGAAGTAATCATTGGCTACATAAACTGGAATCACATTATAGCAAGTCTTGAATTTCTTTTGCTATATCAGTTATACTTGGAGGAATTTGTCTTTCAAACATATCCACACAGTGTACAAAAAAGTGCATTTAAAAATGTATTACCAAATTGTTTATAATAGAAAAAAACTACTCAAAGTATGGTATACCTGTCAACTAAATCTTAAATTCTTAAACAGAATAAAATGTATTAGGAAGATAAATATCAAATGTATTATCAAATGTAAAAGTAATAAGCCCAATGATTGGTAAATTTTTGTTTAAAAATGTTGACTATTCATCTGGCAAGGGGGGCAGGCGCTGTGAATAGAAGGGGAGAGAGTCTAAGCCTGTGAAAAATTTATCAGTCTGATAACCCCTGGTTCCAACCACAGGTTCCTTCCCTCACTGAGCTGTTGGCCAAAGCGACCCATGAGGTTCCCAAAACAAAACAGAATTCTGTCAAAGCTCTTGAATGTCCTCCGCAGGCCATAGGCAATTCCCTCTTGCTGAAGAAACCACAGAATGTCATAGATCAGCATTGAGAGACCCTTTGAGGTCCGGAATGGTATCAGCCCCCAGAAGGCAGTTAGTGTAGTGCTGGAAGGCACAGCACAAGCTGCCAAGGGAAACTGATCAACAACATGTTGCTGGAGTAAACAGAGACCACTGACATGAAACACAGTCGGCCACCATGAGTAAGCTGAACACACTTCCTACTGGGAGAGAACAGTGAACCAAGACACGAACACTTGAGCAATGGAGAAGCCAAAGCATGGGGGAAGCAATCAACAGCTTTTAATTCGGCCAAGTAATCAATTCAGTGACAGGGAGCCCTTAAATGGAACTGGGAACTCAGGGCAAAATGCACGAGGAACCAAAAACTTGGGCCCCAAAGAGAAATGCAGTATATGAGTGATTTACAAAGAGGCTACTAACAACATAATCTAGCTAATTTAGAAATATGTATCTAAGTTCACCTATACTGATCTCACTCTCCAATGAAGATTCTGTTTGTATTTTTCAGAAGGCATCGAGAGAGCTCTGGCTCATCCAACCCTACCAATGAACCGCAGGCTGATAGCTGACATCTTAGAAAGAGATGAGCCACCTCAGACCTACCAGAACCCAGCAGAGAGTGGTGGGATAAAAAAAAAAGACCTATAACCACAGCCAGTCAGTCAACCCAGGATAAGCCAGAGAGACAGACACCAAAGATTTCAACACAGCCCAAAGCAGAAGTACAGAGACCCCCTAAGACCTCAACAATAAAGCAGCCTTAATACTCACCCACCATGACTCAGGGAACTGAGTGGAAGAGGGGGCAGAAAGATTATAAGAGCCATGGGGAAAGGGGAAGAACTCCCAGAGACATCGCCACCCTCATTAACAACATACAAACAGGGGTGGAACTGATTTGACTCCTAGATTAACCATAAACTCCTACCCCATGGACTGATCCAGTTTGCCCACAGAGGAGGACACCCAGTTGATTGGGGACAGGGAAGAGGGAAATTGGGGAAATAGGAATACCACATCATTATTTGCTAATTCAATGTATCTAATTATAGATAATAAAAAAAGAAAAATGTTGACATGCATGAGGGGAGGAAGTGTAAAGAACACATACTAAATAGGATACAATTCAGTGTTTCTTCCTTTTTTCTGTTATAAATTTTCCACTTTGTGCATCTGGCTTTATTTTGGTACTGGGGACTTGAACCGAGGACATCAGGCTTTGCAAGCAAGTGCCATTAACTGCTGAGTCATCTATCTCTCCAGTCCCAAAATGGTCTCTTTTTTTGTTGTCCATAATGAGTTACAATGTTTAGTGGGCCAACAAAGAGTTGTTATCCCCAATTCCTCATTGCCCCCCCCTCCCCATTACCAGTCAGCTGTATATTGTCCTCCGTGGACCGACTGGATCAGTCTTTGTGGTAGGGGACAACGGATAGCCTAGTATTCAGCTGGGTTCTCCTGACCCAAATCTGTTGTTACTGAGGGGTGCCATGCCTCTGAAAATCTCCCCCACCACAGCTCTCACAAACTTTCCGCCCCCTCTTCCACTCAGTTCCCTGAGTTATGGTGGGTGAGTATTAAGGCTTCTTTAATGCTGTGAGCTTAGGGGGTTTTGTGTCCAGAATCGATGTTTTCTGTCTCACTGGCTTATCCTGTGTTGATTGAATGGCTGTGGCTGTGGGTCCCTTGTTCAACCCGTCCTTCTCTGCAGGGTTCCATATGGATCCTCCACAATATGACTGTGGTGGCTCATCTCATGCCAGGATCTCAGCTTTCTGCCTGAGGTCGGTTGGTAGGGTTATATGGGCCACAGCTCTCTCGCTGCATCCTGAAAAATACAAACACAATCTCCATTGGAGAGTGAGATCAGTATAGGTTAACAAATATACACCATTCTGGATTACCTAGTTTCTATTTTTAATAGTTTCTCTGTCAGATGTTCGCATAGTGCTTCTTTTCTTGGAAGCCCAAGAGTATGGGATCCGGTGCATATCGCCCTGAATCCCCCAGTTCCAATCAAGGGTTCCCCCTCACTGAGTGGAATATTTGGTCGAATTTAATAGCTGTTGATTGTCTCCCCCAGGCTCAGGCTAATCCATTGCACAAGTGCTCCTTTCTTGGTTTCCTTTTCTCTCCCAGTAGGAGGTGTGGTCAGCCTACTCATGGCCTCAGACTGTGTTTCATGCCAGTGGTCTGTTTACTCCAGCTCTCGTTGATCTGCTTCCCCTAGCAGCTTGAGTCGTGCCTTCCAGCACTGCACTAACGGCCATCTGGGGGCTGGTTACCATTCCAGCCCTCGAAGGGTCTCTCGATGCTGATTGATGGCATTTTGTGATTTCTTCAGCAACAGGGTTTTGCCTCAGGCCTGGGGAGGGCACCCAAGAGCTTTGACAGAATTCTGTCTTGTTGTTGGAATCTCAAAAATCGCTTTGGTCAACAGCTCAGTGAGGGAAGGAAGCAGTGGTTGGAACCAGGGGTTGTCAAGCTGATCTAAATATTCTCAGGCTTAGACTCTCTCCCCTACTACTCATGGCCCCTCTTGCCAGTTGACACTCACTACTTACTCAATAGGTTACAATATGCTCCTGAGGGTTTTATGTTTTTGAACCTAATATGGTTTATCCTCAAGCTTAAGCCATTCCCCTCCCCTATCCCTTACCCCTCATTCATAACCTCTCACTTCTTACTGCTAGTCTGCATAAAGAACACGGTTATCCTGCTTAAGGACCACATATGATGGAGAATATGCAGTGTTCGATTCTCTGTTATTTTGAGTATTCACTTAGTAAGATCTGCTTGAAGTCAGACCATTTTTTGCTAAATTTTGATATCTCATTTTTCCTTTCAGCTGAGTAAAATTCCATCGTGTAAATATACCACAGTTTCGCTGTCCATTCCTCCAAGGATGGGCATTTTGGTTGATTCCAATATTTGGCTATTATGAATTGAGCTGCTATAAATATAGTTGTACAAATGTTTCTGTGTTGAGATGTGACATCTTGTGGGTAGATGCCTAGTAGAGGGATAGCTGGGTTCATTGGTAGTTCTATGTTCATTCTGTTCAGA
Source organism: Zapus hudsonius (assembly GCA_004024765.1). Taxonomy (NCBI): domain Eukaryota; kingdom Metazoa; phylum Chordata; class Mammalia; order Rodentia; family Dipodidae; genus Zapus; species Zapus hudsonius. The sequence goes on along the minus strand of PVHP010038792.1, from coordinate 566 downwards.
AGTCTCCACAATGCTTTCCATAGTGGTTGAACAAGTTTGCAATCCCACCAGCAGTGAATGAGGGTTCCTTTTTCCCCCCGCATCCTCGCCAGCAATGATTGTTGTTGGTTTTCTTTATTATTGCCATTCTGACCAGGATAAGCTGGTATCTTATTGTGGTTTTGATTTGCATTTCCCTGATGCTTAGGGATGCTGAGCACTTTCTCAGGTGAGAAAAGGCCATTTGTGTTTCCTCCTCTCTGAATTCTCTGTTGAGATCAGTGCCCCATTTTGTGAGGGGACAATTTGGGTTTTTGCTATTAATTTTTTGAGTTCTCTGTAGGTTCTGGAAATCAGACCTCTGTCTGTATTGTAGCTGGCGAAAATCATCTCCCAATTTGAAGGGTGTCTATTGACTTTGAGAACGGTATTTTTGTCTGTACAGAAGTTTTTGAGCCTGATCAGGTCCCATTGGTTAAGTGATTGTTGCACTTCCTGGGCTACTGGAGATTTGCTCAGGAAGTTGTTCCCTACTCCTATCTCATGTAGGGTTCCTCCAACTTTTTCTTCCAAGGTGTTAAAGGTTA
>PVHP010038791.1:0-16682 GCA_004024765.1 Zapus hudsonius | reverse complement strand
GCCAGTGTTTGGCACACCTTCCTGCCGCTGTTTGCAGTGCTGTGGCAGAGGTGATGTCCAGCCCTCTGCTCATGCCATCGTTTTCCCTGCCAGAATGGAGTCTCCCCTCGAGTCCGTAAGCCAAATAAACCCATTCCTCTACAAGCCGCTTTTGTTTGGGTTCTTTTTGCGCAGCAACAAGAAAGCTGACTGCAACACTGTGAGTTCAAGGCCAGCCTCAAAAAAAAAGAAGAATAGAAACAAGTCCACTCAGGTCCTTCAGACAGCCTTATCCATGAGTGAGCTATTGTAACATCAGAACAAGGTCAGTGGCCAGGTGGGTTGCTGGCGGTACACCTGGAGACACAGGCAGAAGAGTCAGAGTTCAAGACCAGCCAGGGCTACAGGGCGAGACGCTGACTCATATACAAAAACAAACAAGCAAAAAAGTCAATGCTCAGATTCCAGCAGAGAGAAAGTTCCAGAAAACACCAAGCCACATGCTCCAGCAGACAGTCATGGACAGGCACCATCAGAACCCCTAATAAAAACAGCACCCTGGGGTGCCCCTTGCAGATGGGCGACTTGGCATGGTCTTCTAAGAAGCAAAGCGGATAAAGAAAAGATTCTTCCTGTCCCTGGCGACCTGTAACTGGAGCTCTGGTAACCAAAGACAGCTCAGCTCAACTGGAAACTCCAACGGCAGGCAACGCTAGCCTATGGCTCAAGATGAGAGCAAGTTTTACTGCTGAGTCATCTGAACCCAAGCCTTCAGGTCTAATCATTATTACGTCAAGTGCTAAGTGATGTTTAATCCTTCCCCAAACTAGCACTGGCTAACAACCAGATACGCACACACACACACACACACACACACACACACACACACACACACACACACACACGAGGGTTCCAAGCAACTAGTTGTGCATCTGACAGATACTGTACACACCTCTGAAGGTTCCCCGCGTGTCCACACACACACACACCATGAGAGGTGACAGACTCCTCCAGTGTCTCTGAGTGTACTGCCCAACCAGCATGAGCACTGGATTGCTGAGCAAATACCACAGGCTAGACACTGCTTTCCTAAAAAATGGGCACTAGCTGGGAGTGGTGGCGCACGCCTTTAATCCCAGCCCTTGGGAGGCTGAGGTAGGAGGATCGCCATGAGTTCAAGGCCAGCCTGGAGCTACACTGAGTTCCAGGTCAGCACGGGCTAACGTGAGACCCGGAAAAAAGGAAGGAAGAAAGTCTTGAATGAGAGCCCAGCGTGGTGGCGCTTGCCTGCACCCTACCTTCCTCGGGAGCCTCTCAGAACGCTTCCCTCGGGTACTCTACCCTTCACCCTGCAACCCAAGTGCATCTCAGAAAACATGCTACAGATCAAGCTTCAATCTGTTTTCTTTCCCATGATGCAGCAGAACGCAGTACAAGCTGTGGAGGCATGGAGGGGTCAGAGAACTGGGCTGAGGGCGACAAGGAGGCAAAGGAGGGATGAGCCAAGAACATCCACCCTGCCACTGGAAATGCCAACCGCTGGCCACAACGTCACCAAGGAGAAAGAGAGACAGAGAGAGAACGGTACCCCAGGGCCTCCAGCCACTACAAACTCCAGATGCATGCACCACTCTGCACCTGGCTTTATGTGGGCACTGGGGACTTGAACTCAGGTCGTTAGCCTTTGCAGACAAGTGCCTTACCCACTGAGCCATCTCCCCAGCCCCAGAATGTCACTTTGATGCCTGAACAAGAGCACCTGCATGAGACAGCCTCCATGTTCACAGTCTTTTCCCGTTCGACTTGCTAAACTGCTGAGCGTGTGTGGCTCATGTCTGAAACACCGCCTTGACTCACTTAATGGTCTGCCAACATCTAAGCAAAGGCAGGCCATGGCTGTTCCCACAGTTCTCCAGAGAGCATTGTAGCGTAAGTGAGGAAGGGATTTGATGACTAACCCGAGCACACCTGCCTGCCCAGTTCTCACTACAAAAACCCTGAGGGACAGAAGGGGGTCTCACGAGCCTACTCGCCCCTCACTGAAAACTATTGTCACCACTGACAGTGGGCAGAAGCTATATTCCCCCGCCACATCTTGTCAACAGCCTATTAAACCAGAACCGTTAGATGCTTGGTCTTAATAACTGGAAGGACAAAGCGGAAGGTCTCAAGTTCGATTTCCCAGTGCCTAAGTAAAACCAGATGCCCAAGGTGGTGCATGTGTCTGGAGTTCATTTGCAGTGGCTGGAGGCCTGGCGTGCCCATTCTCTCTCTATCTCTCGTTCTCTCTCTCACTGTCTCTCAAATAAATAAATAAGTAAATAAAATAAAATAAATAAATAAAATATTTTAGCCGGTTGTGGTGGCGCATGCTTTTAATCCCAGCACTCAGGAGACCGAGGTAGGAGGATCACCGTGAGTTCAAGGCCACCCAGAGACTACATAGTGAATTCCAGGTCAGCCGGGGCTAGAGCAAGACCCTACCTCGAAAAACCAAATAAATAAATAAATAAGTAAATAAATAACTGGAAGGAGAACTCAGGAATACAGGTGATGCCCCCGATCGTTTTAAATGAAGACAGTGACACGCATCTTTACTCCCAGCACTTGGGAGGCTGAGGTAGGAGGATCGCCTTGAGATCAAGGCCAGTCTGGGCTAGAGTGAGACCCTGGGGGAAAAAAAAAGCAAGCAAGAAAATTTTTTTGTTGTTTTGTTTTGTTTTTTAGAGGTAGGGTCTTGCTCTAGGCCAGGCTGACCTGGAGTTTACCATGTAGTCTCAGGGTGGCCTTGAACTCACAGTGATCCTCCTACCTCTGCCTCCCAAGGGCTGGGATTAAAGACATGTGCCATGCCTGGTGAAAGAAATTATTAAATTAGGATACAAAACCCACCCAGCATGTTGGCAGTTGCCTGTAATTCCAGGATTTGGGAGGCTGAGGATTACTACAGGTTCAAGGTCAGCCTGAGCTACAAAGTGAGTGTCATGTCAACAGTCAGGGCTATACGACAAAACTCTGACTAAAAAAATAAATAGAGATAAAAAAGTAAAAGTAAACAAGCAAAGCCAGGCGTGGTGACACACACCTTTAATCCCATCACTCAGGAGACAGAGGTAGGAGGATGGCTGTGAGTTTGAGGCCAGCCTGAGACTCCACAGTGAATTCCAGGTCAGCCTGGGCTAAGTGAGACCCTACCTCAAAAACCCAAAAATATATGAATTAGGGCTGAAGAGATGGCTTAGTGGTTAAGGTATGTGCCTGCTATGCAGAAGGACCTGAGTTTGATCCCCAGTGCCCATATGAGTCAGATGCACAAGAGGACGCATGTATCTGGAGTTCATTTCCAATGGATGGAGGCCCTGGCACACCCATTCTCGCTCTCTCTCGCTCTCTCTCCCTCTTTCTCTCTCCCTCTCTGCCTCTTTCAAATAAATATATATATATATATATATATATGAATTAAGCGAGAAACAAAGACAAGTAGACACAAGGGCTGGGGGACAGCCATATTCGGTCATGTGCATCGGACAGAAGGAGACACAGTTCCACCAAGATGACAGGCGACTTCCGGGACTCCTGTAGTCCCCTCCTCCGGCTTCACAAAGCTCTCCCTTTCACTGAGCTGGCCTCACAGCTGTGTCTGTCATGTGGCTTCTGGCCACACAAACACCTAAACAGTCCAGTCTTTCAATGCTCCCACGTGACTCCAGCCCACCAGGACCTCCTGCTGCCCAGTGCACAGCCTCTTTCCTGCCACGTGGGCCACCAGTGTCCCCATGGCACCCAGAAGCTGCTGGGTGAGGCTGGCCCTGCTGCCATCACCCAGGGCTCTCTGGTACGGTCCCTCCTCCCAGCCTCACTCACTGGCTCTGGCTCTGGTGACCTCTCCTATGGGCTCAGTTCCCACCTGGACCTCTGGACTGTTTACTGCGCAGGTCTACTTGTCTGACTTCTCACTTACTAACCTGCCCCCAGCTCCGATTGACACCCACGGTCCCTCTCCTTTCTCCAGGGCTTTCTGTCCCCAGCCTAGCCGGTTCTAACCCCAGCCAGCCACCCCCTCAGGCTCAGAGCAGACTCCAGCCAGGCCAGGCCAGGCCTATAGGCTAAACAGGCAGGTGACAGATGCGATCACTTTCAACATCCCAAATTCACATTCCACAGAACTCTATGTCTAAATGTCCAGGACAAATCTCAACTAGGATCTGAGAGAGGTGGGAGGTAAACCCATGTGCTACACGCCATTTTATCTCCTCAGTGCAGACACGCACTGCATCGGTGCGCCTTCCCTAAGAAACTCATGAACCCAGGGTCCCCCAGCTCAGGGCCTGAGTAGTCCGCCCCTCCTACAGTTTCTTGGAGGGTGACTTCCCACGACTCGCTGGAGGCAGTCTTCTGTATGCTGAAGGAGTCAGCCATTTTCCAACCATCTGCTCTGGGAGTGGCTCTCGTGCCACACCCACCTGAGGACAAGTCACAGATCACCTCAATCCCGTCAGGCAGAGGCAGAGTGGCAGAGGATGGATTTTCAGTCCCGTCTCTCACTGCTCACAGAACCCTTGGAGAACCAAACATGGCACTCACCCTTAAGCTGACCTAAGGCCTGCAGGTCCTCGTGATGGGGAATTAAGACCACCGACAGCCCTGCCTCACAGCTCCAGGGTCTAATCTTAGATCATCTAAACTAAGATTATCTTCTGCACCCTTACAGGACAGGTGTCCAGGGTTAAAGGTGGAGGAGTGGTGGCTCCAGGCTTCTACCCAGCATGCAGGAGGTGCACGCCTAGAATCCCAGCACGCAGGAAGAGGCTGAAGCAGGAAGACTGTCCGTCATTCACAGCCAGCCTGGGCGGAAGATCTAGTCTCAGACAAAGGGGGGAGTGGCTAAAGGATCAAAACATCAAAGCTGGAGCAGTCAGGAATGTGGGGAGAGGAGCAAGTCAAGGGCCCAGTGGGGATCAGAGCTGCACTCACCAACTAACTGCAGACGTACTGTGCCACAGCAGAGGGAGAGCACCCGTGCAGTGTGGCAAGGCCCGAGGAGGGAGCTGGTTCTGCAAGCACGAGGAGACAAAGCCTATAAGCAGCAGGCTAAAAGGAAGAAAGACCCTGACCACGATGTGGCCCAGGGGCCAGCAATGTCAGCATCAAAGCCACACAGAAAAGCATCTTGGTGGGGTGGCCCAGCTAAACAGGAGGCCAGCCTGGGGCTAAAGAGTGAGCTCCAGGTCAGTCTGGGCTAGAGTGAGACCCTGCCTCAGAAAAGAAAGCCATGCAGAAGCCAGGGCCCACCCCAGGCCATTAGACTGTGACACTCAGGACCAGGCACCCATCCCTGAACAGCAAACAGGTCCAGAGCACCAGGAACAAACAAGAGGAGCTTTCAAGAGGCAAAGACAAGAAGGAAGGCCTGGTTCAAATCCATGGTCAAGCTCTTAGCAGTGGTGCAATCTCAGCTGGGAAAGGCAATCACACCTTAGGGGCCAGCTTAGCTTAATTTGTATGTGAACGTGTACAGGATCTGGCTTAACATAACATGTATGTTAATGTGCACGAGGCCCTGGCTTAGTTACTGGTACACGCCCAGTAATCTAAGGAGCACTGCTCTCCTCGTCTGCCTGGAGCTGAGTCAGGAATCCCTGAGAGAGAGAGAAATGGGGCTCCACCTGTGTCTTCCGACTGAAGATGTGAACAAGATACCAGGACTTACTTACAGACATCTACTCATCATTCCAGACCAGTCCTTCCCAAGAAAACAGGAAAGCCATGTATGTCGCTTTAAAGTTCCTAACAGCCGTATTTTAGGGAGAAAATAAAAAAAGTAACAAATTTTATTAAATTGCTGAGCTGGGCATAGCTCAGTGGTAGAATGTGCGCTTAACATGTACGAGGCCCTGGCTTAATGTAACATGTATGTTAACATGTACAGGCCCTGGGTTAGCTCTCTCGCACCAAAACAGTAAAAGTAAATTATATTTAACCAAGATCTTATTAGTTCCTCATATAACCAATAAAAAAGGATTTTTAAATTTCTATATTGTTTTTAAATCTTATTCCTTCCCCCCCACACACACACACTGTTTTTTTGAGACATGGCCTCACATGGCCTGAACTTCAAATGTATCAGAGGCTGGCCTTGAACTTCTGATCCTCCTGTATCCACCTCTGCTGAGCTGCTGAGATTACAGGCGTGCACCGCTGTGCTCAGATCTGATATGTGTTTTTAATTCATCTCAATTAGTATGAGCACATTTTTTAATCTTTTGTTGTTGTTGTTGTTACTCTCCACTTTTTTGTTGCTGTTGAGGTAGGGTCTCACTCTAGCCCAGGCAGACCTGGAATTCACTATGTAGTCTCAGGGTGGCCTCGAAATCATGGGGGTCCTCCTACCTCTGCCTCTGGGATTAAAGGTGTGTGCCACCATGCCCCACTAGGGTGAGCACATTTCCATTACTCAGCCACACATGGCCCTGCTCAGGGCTCTGAGCAATCAATCCCCTTTGAAGAATGATCTCTGGGATTCCTTCTCCAATGAACCTGCTATTACCTCAATCCCAGGACGCATGGCAGGAATTCCAGTCATCGAATTCCAGTCATCTGCCTCAGAAAAGAAAAGAAAGCCATGCAGAAGCCAGGGCCCACCCCAGGCCATTAGACTGTGACACTCAGGACCAGGCACCAATCCCTGAACAGCAAACAGGTCCAGAGCACCAGGAACAAACAAGAGGAGCTTTCAAGAGGCAAAGACAGGAAGGCAGGCCTGGTTCAAATCCATGGTCAAGCTCTGAAATTCCATCATTCCAGAACCAAGTGTCACAGGAAAGCTTTTGCTAACCTAGTGTGTTTTCATAGCCAGGTTTTATTCTGTCTTACCCTTTAGTCAACATAAATTGCACCAATAAACAAGGCCGACTACAGTCAGGCACTGACTGGGCTGGGTGGAAACAGAGGATGATGCCTACAGACCCTGGGCGGGATCCAGCTGAAAACATCACCAAGCTGGGACGCAGGCGCTCTGCCTAGTCTCACTGCTTCTAACCTGAGACGCAGGGAGCAGCTGTCGCGGAAGTCCTGGCCATTGTGTGTGCTTGTGATCAAAAGCAAATGCCTACTTCAAAGGAGGAGAGGTAAGACACGAGACACAAGACCCTCCAAAAAGCACAAAAATCTGCCATTTTCCTAAAATACAACGATCAAAAAGATGAACAGGGGCTGGAGAGATGGCTCAGTGGTTAAGGCACTTGCCTGCAAAGCCTGACGACCCAGGTTCAATTCCCCAGTGCCCACGTAAAGCCAGAGGCATAAAGGGGTGCATGCATCTGGATTTCCTTTGTAGGGGCTGTTGTGCCCATTCTCTTTGTGTCTCTTCTATCTCTGCTTGCAAATAAAGAAATAATTTTTTTTTTTTAATTAAGAGCCATTGTCGGAGGGACTCAACTGCCTGCTCTTTGGTCTATAACTAGCCAGGAAGGGTGGAGTAGAGTGCTGGCCCCAGGCTCCACCGCCAGGAGAGGAGAGCCAGGCAGACAGGAGGCCTCTAAGCATCTGTAGGCCACTTCCTCTCCCATTCCTGCTGTAATCAGAACTGCTCAGGTCATGCTGTCAGGGTCATCTGACATAACGATTTTCCATGAGAGCAGGATTCATACCACAAAACACACATGGTGAATCTTAGAAGGCAGAGATTACGCCATGAAGGGAGTCCCCGACTAGGAGTCCAGGTGCTGGGTTCCAGATCCCCATCCACTGTGAATGACCTGATGAGCTCCTCCCCCTTTGGGGATCACCACAGAAAATGAGGGACACCTGACTGTGTGATCCTTGGAAGCAGTGGGCCCTCAATTGTATGAAAAAAGGTCAGCATGAGCTTTCATGAGTGAAAAACCTTCCTTGAAAGCCGGGCGTGGTGGCGCACGCCTTTAATCCCAGCACTGGGGAGGCAGAGGTAGGAGGATTGCCGTGAGTTCAAAGCCAGCCTGAAACTACATAGTGAATTCCAGGTCAGCCTGGGCTAGAGGGACACCCTACCTTGAAAAACCAAAAATAAAAAAAAAAAACCTCCCTTAGGAAGGAAGGAAGGAAGGAAGGAAAGAAGGAAGGAAGGAAGGAAGGAAGGAAGGAAGGAAGGAAGGAAGGAAGGAAGGAAGGAAGGAAGGAAGGAAGGAAGGAAGGAAAGAAGCCAGCCAAGATGGCTCAAGGTGGCAGGTGCTAGCTGGCTAAGACTGCTGGCCTGGGTTCAATTCCCCAGCACCCGTGTAAAGCTGGACACAAACTCTGGCACCCAGTGTTCATCTGCAGCAGCTCTGACTCGCATGCGTGTACACCCACCCACTCCGAACACACAGACAGGTGCAAATAAATATTTAAAGAAAGAAACTAACAACAAAGAAAATAGAGAAAAGAAGCCGGGGCAAGGTGGCACAGGACTCAGGGCGATCACCATGAGTTCCAGACCAGCCTAGGCTACAGAGTGAGTTCCATCCAGTCAAGAACCACAACACCCTGATTATCTTCAGGTCTCCCAGGCCGTTCAAGATTCTGGGACGCTCCAGAGGAGTCAGTTCAGAATGACGAACGAAGCCAAATCCATGCAAACTGGTTTTGGGGCCCAGAGATCACCCCGCAGCTGGTCCCTGCAGAGAAAGCCGTCTAAAATGACATGTCCATCTCTAGACCCAGAGTCAACAGAACCTGTCCTCCCCCTCCCATTCTCAGCCAGCAGCTTTTGGAACCTCCAACCCGTGAGAGATTTTTCAGTAAACTTTCAATTTACTTTTCTTGCCTCTTTTTCTTTTTTCCTCTCTTCCTTCTTCCACCTCATGCCCAGGGAACTCTCTGGTCCTTTCCACGTGCTATTTCCAGAGCTGGCCCTGGCACAGAGAAGAGATTCTGGGCACTTGGTGCCCATGACCGCGAAGCGTCCCTGTACCTCAAACGTCTCAGGAGGGCGTCATCCACGGGCCTGCTGCACCCGCAGGGGTCCTCCTCTGGGCCACATTCCCAGGGGAGATGAGCCTAGCAAGACACAGCATGCTTCTACCAACACTCATGATCTGGGAGCCCTGGGCCAGGACCGCTGCCTCAGTTTCCTCTCTGGTACCCTAGGATAACAGCTCCTCTCACTGCTTCAGCATTGAGACAGTGGAGGTTAAAAACCACCACCTTCTGGGCTGAAGAGATGGCTTAGCGGTTAAGGCGTTTGCCTGCAATGCAGAAGGATCTGAGTTCGAGTCCCTAGTGCCCACATAAAAGCCAGATGCACAAGAGGGCGCATGCATCTGGAGTTCATTTGCAGTGGATGGAAGCCCTGGTGTGCCCATTCTCTCTCTCCCCCCCTCTCTCTCAAATAAATAAATAAAATATTAAAAAAAAAAAACACCACCTGTTTCAGTACCTGCAGGGGTACAGCTGATAGCGCCCCACCTTCCTGAAAATGCTCCAGCCTCCAACTTTTTTTTTTTTTTTTGGTCTTTTTTTGTTTGTTTGTTTTGTTTTTGTTTTTTTAGGATCTCCAACTTTTTATCCCCTTGGTGATACTAGAGATCAAACCTAGGGCCTCGAAGGCTCCATTTGAAGTTCTTAGGCCACACGCACAGGTTTTTACCATAGAAGCCTTTATCTTAGGGAGTGCTCTACTCCTAGCTTCTATCACTTCTGCTCATGCTAATTACTGCAATCTCCCTTGTCCCTAACTTCACTTTCCAAGGTTTCAGTGACAGGTCAACAGCAATCTGAAAAGAATGGAAATTTCCAGAAATAAAAAAAATTCGCATCTTAAGTAACCTTTATTATAGTATACTGTCATATTGTTATATTTTAGAAACTGTTGTTAGTGTCTTGCTGGGCCTACATGGAGGGGGAGGGGATGACTCATCATTTAAAACCACTTGCTTACAGGGCCTTATGGCCCAGGTTCAATTCCCCAGGACCCACATAAAACCAGATGCACAGAGTGGTGCATACAGCAGGGCATGATGGAGAAAGCCTTTTGAGGCCAGTCTGGGACTACAGAGTGAGTTCAAAGTCAGTCTGGCTACAGTGAGGCCCTACCTGGGGGCTGGGTATCAGGGAGTGATCCATGTATCTAGAGTTCGTTTGCTTGCAGAGGCCCTGGTATGCCCACAGTCTTGCTCTCTCAAATAAATAAAAATATTTCTTGCCATGAGTTCGAGGCCACCCTGAGACTCCATAGTGAATTCCAGGTCAGCCTGGGCTGCAGCGAGACCCTACCTCGAAAAACCAATATAGAAATTTAAACAGTGCATAAAGAGTTCAGTTCTATCCAAGGGATAGGTACACAAGGGGGTCTTGGAATGGGACCTCCGGATGGAGACCTCTAATCAGTTAGCCTCTTTTTTGTTGTTGTTGTTGTTTTTGTTTGTTTGTTTTTGTTTTTCTGGGTAGGGTCTCGCTCTAGCCCAGGCTGACCTGGAATTCACTCTGTAGTATCAGGGTGGCCTTGAACTCACGGTAATCCTCCTGCCTCTGCCTCCCAAGTGCTGGGATTAAAGGCATGCACCACCACGCCAGGCTCTAATCAGTTAGCCTCTTGAACTCAGACCAACAGGGCCAAGACACAGACACTCAGCCTGAACCTGAACTCAACCAAATCAGGCGTGTCCATCTCCACTCATCCCCTTCCTATCAACCCTCTGACTTGGCATCTCAAAACAGAAAGCCAAGTAAGCTAGTGAGCACCTCCAGGAGCTCTCCCTGGCCATCCTGTCAGGGAGTACCACACACAGCAGTAGGACCCTGCCCAGACTCCTCCTCCACCTCCATCCCCATGAGCAATGCACCCACCCAGCTTGGCTACAGGGGTCAAGTCTCCATTTCTGTCCTCCAGGTGCTGCGACAGTACCTCTGGGATGATAGCTACTCATTCTGCCAAAACGGGCCATCCAAGGTGGTCCATAGTCAGCAGGACCATCCAGAGAGGCCTTTCCACCTCCCAGGCACCAACATGGCTCCCTAGCAGTCATAACCGCTCCATTCATTCCTGGGCCTTGGCCACCTCACACTCTTTCGTGGTCTTTGCAGGTCAGCTCGGCTTCTTCAGAGCTCCTCCCTGACCTTCCTGGCAGCAACTAGCACTAGACCTTTCTCTCTGGGGTCCTGCATTCCATTTCTCCTGCATTCCCAGGGTCTGGCTTCATGCCTGGTGCTCAGGAAACACAGAAGTGTCTGGTACCCACTAAAAGCATCCACAGCTACCTCGGCTTGCCACTTCTTGGGCTCCCCTCCCCCACACTTCCCTTGGCTCTGCTGAAGCAGGAAAGGATATCATCCTGAGCCTCACCTTCCCACTTCTCACCCTCAGCCAGGACGGGAACTCAAGAGATTTTATTCTGTAAAGAAAAAAGCTGGGTGTGGTGGTGCACACCATTAATCCCAGCACTAGGGAGGCAGAGGTAGAAGGATCACTGTGAGTTCAAGACCAGCCTGGAAACTACAGATTGAGATCCAGGTTAGCCTGGGCTGGAGTGAGACCCTACCTCCAAAACACAAAAACAAAACCCTGTAACCCCAGCACTGGGGAAGTGAAGGTAAAGGGGTCCACTGTGGGTTAGGGGCTAGCCTTAGCCCCATGGTGAATTCCAAGACAGCCCGGGCTACAGAGTAAGACACTGTCTCAAAACAAGAAGAATGAATCTGGGCTGGAGATGTGTCTCAATTGGTAGAACACCATGAATAAAGCCCTGAGCTCAGTCCCCAGCATAAACCTCATTACCCAGGCATGATGGCAGCACATGCCTGCATCGGAGCCCTGGGAAGATGGAGTCAGTAAGATAAGAAGGTCATCCTCAGCTACCTAAGTAGCTCAGTAGTTGCAGGCTAGCCTGGGGGCTACATTCAACCCTGTCTCCAAAAAAAAAAAAAAAAAGCCTTCATCTGCTTTCAAAGCTCCTCACTCCCTTGCTAAGAAGGAGACTTCTAAATATTTTCACTTCCTTACACGGTATCAAAGCTGAGAAGTGATTTCAAGTGCTAAAGTGCCACTGACTTATCTGGGCTGCCAATAAATCAAATTTTAATGAAGAAGTTGCCTCCATGCAGCCCAGATTCCAACAAAGACCTTACTTTCCAAAATCCTAATTCTACTATTGCGTGGTGTTTCATTGAACCTGATAACAAACGTTAAGAAATAAGAAGAGAACTAAACTTCCAAATGTCTCAGAAGAGACGTAAAAAAAACTGCTGGAGGAAATGGAGACAATTTTACCACTTACAGCTTTGTTTCTACTTTGGCTAATTCCGATTAGTTCAGGGTTATAAAACATGTCATCCCATTAGACAGTGCTCTAGTACCGCGATCATCTCTCCAGTTCCCGTCCATGTTCCCGTCCTCTTTCCTGGGAACATTTAACTGCAGCTGTCAAGAGCAGACCTTTCCCTGAATTACAAAGAGCGGAATTTTTTTCGTTCAAACTTCTAATTCGTATATATGAACCATATAATGCTACGTATTTACAAGAAAAAAGAAAGAAAGAAAGAAAAACTTGAAACAAACTCATACGGACACAAATCGTACACACAGATATACAAAGTAGCTTTTCTTACAATTACCAGAGATGGGGGAAAACCCTATGCACTGTGGTACATCCATACGTAGACTACTACTCAGCAAGTAAAAGAACCAAGAAGGGATTCCCCAGCAGGTGAACCTCGGGTGAAAGAGGACGTCGTAACCATGGCAGCACTGTGGTCACAACGACTCAAGTAAGATGACCTTGACTAGGAGGGGCGGCTAGCATGTGGGAGACAAGTGCCCACACGTATGTCGAAATCCACAGAACTGCACGATACAGAATTAAAACTGAAAAATTCCTGAACCATAACTCGGTTGGAGAGCATCGGTGAGGAGCACCAAGGTGTGAATCCCGGACAGCTGGAGAATGAGGAGGTCTTGGAGGGGTGAGGAAGCAGCAGGCGGGGTCTCCCCCAGACCCTTCCTCCTTCTAGAATCCTGCTGAAGGGTCCACATCAGGGCGACCTCTCACCAGCTGTTCTACCCAGGGCACAGGCCAAGTCACGTGAAAGCACTGCCCATGGATTTCCCAGGAAGAGAAGCAGGAGATCCAAATCCCAGTCAAGATGGTGGCTACCTCCTCCCTGGACCTGCCTAAGGAGGCCGGTGTGGTGGCACATGCCTCCAATCCCAGCGTTCAGGAGGCTCACAAATTGGAGGACAGCCTGGGCTACATAGTAACACTCTGTCTCCAAAGGAGAGAAAGAGGAGCCAAAGGTGGGGGAGGGGAGCGTCTTCTCGAGAAAATTAGGGAGGAGGGAAAGTGTGTGGGAAACAGAGAGAGAGAGAGAGAGAGAGAGAGAGAGAGAGAGAGAATCCCAAAGCAGGTAAGGGTGAGCTGTGAAAGCCCTGGATTGAATGTTCCTCAACATGGAAAATATGACTAAATTTCAGGCCAGGGAGACAAACAAGCAAGCTTTCACCACCCAGTTACACTTTCTTCCCAGCGCGTTCTTGCCAAGCCCGCACATTCCTGCAGAAGAGGGAAGGCCCTCGGGTCTCTCCAGGCCGCCTCAGGCACTGGCAAGCAGGCGCCAGCTCAGGCTCCAGGGTGGGTGCCACGGGTCTTCCCTCCTGGCTCTCCCAGGAAGGAACATGTCCTGGCTTATTTTCCAGAACGCTCCCAGGAGACGAGGGCCTGCTACCTGGTTCCAGTGCGCATGAGATCAACACCTGAGGCCAGCCCCAAGCCCAGGGAGCTCATGACTGGCGCCCTGGAGAAGCAGCGTTTGCAGCTGGAAAGACCGGCCTAAACACAAAACAAATGCTATGTTCAGGAGCCTGGGGGGAGGGGAAAGAACAAAGCTAAAAACCAGCGAGAGAGTACACGAGAACATTCCATGACATGCAGTGCCCAGGAAGGGTTATTGAACACAGTCACTTCGAGGGGTGAGCTGTCCAAGTTAAATCAAAATCCCTGACTAGGAAGACAGGAAGGAAGGACTAAATGATAAAACAGCTTGTTGTATTAAGCTAATTAAGCTAATCAAGCACTATCACATCAGCCATCTGAGTTTTCCTTCGCACCAGAAATACAGGACAAGGCACCCTGAAACAGGGATCCATCCGGGTCTGCCTCGCAAGCAGATTCCTGCCACAGTCGGTCGTCCACAGAACCTGACAGTCGACAACAAGGCAGAATGGAAAACCAATTTTAGCACGGTGATTTGCTAAGAATGTGGCTCCATCATGTAAGCTATTTGCTGGTCTATCCATCCGAGATTCCATTTATCTCTATTAAATAGGACAAGAGTATGCCAATATGCCCAGCGAGCTCACCGTGCCCTCTCCCCTCTGGCCGGTACTACCACACAGGCCAGCTCTCTGCAGACAAATGAAGAAACGTTTCCACCATCAAAACCCTGGCACACTGCACACGCTTAGCTGCCCACAGCTGCCCACCACTGCCAGCATACGACTTCACCAGTCCTCAGCCCCTCGGCATTTCTGAACAGACCATCCTGCTGACCCCCAGAGAGAACAAAACACCCACTTCAAAGTGAGGGAGAAATGCATTTGCAGTCATGTCTCCTATGGGCTCCTCTTGACTGTGCTTTTACCAACCAGTTCTCTTGCTGAGATCATGTTGGAACTGACTCCAGAGCAACTGGTTTCCTGTTTGGGGAAGTTGCAGCCCTTGCATACTGATGGTGTTCACAAGGAACCCCAAGGCAAAATGCTTAGTGTTCCCCTGGAAGCTGGCAGAGGCTTTGTTCTGATCTGTGCTACGCCCATCCCATCCCATCTTCTTCCTTCCCTTCAACCTCTGCTTTGAGTGTCCAAAAATGCCAGCTGGAACCCAACTGCAGGAAAGCCTTAGACATTTTCCACCACCCCTGACAGGCAAGCTGGGAGCCAGCAGGCACCCCTGCACACATGAAGCCCACCACCCTACTAGTCACCCACATTAAAATGTATGCCCCAAAGACGCCAATGGCCAACTCACCGTCCACAGCCCCCAAGATCAATAAAAGACATTCCAGCACTTGGCTGGGAGTGACAAGCCTGGCAGGTTAGCAGGGAGAACAGCATGGAAAATGGTGAGGGAAGAACAAAAGGCGAGCCTACCTCCAGGCTCCTCAGACCCCTACCAAGGTGGCTGGGCTGCCTGGATTTGGTGAAGCCTACGTTTTCTTAACAGTCTGGACAAACGCTGCTTTCGCCTTATGCAAAACAGCGCTCGCCACAAGGCCCTGGCGTTCTCTAAACAAGCCTCAGCTCCAGGCCTGGCTTTCAAATGCCCAGGCACATGCGACTTAATGAAGGCATTCAGATCTCGCCTTGATAGCAACACCATAAAAAGAAAAATTTCTAAGTCACTGGCATCCCATCCCGCACGGCTAGCAGGTATTTCTTCTCCACGCTGACCCCCATTCATCTCCAGGGGACCAAATCCACTTGTCCTTCGGTGTCTGAATGGATCTGCGAACGAGTATTTAAATTCATGCTAAAAATGACACATCTCACCTTGTGAACCTTGACCTTTGGGAAAGACTTTGCACCAGTGTTCAGTCACTGTCACACGGCTGCATTCTCTGCGAATAGGAAAGGGTTAAAAGCAGCCCGACAACAGGCCTACAAGGAAGAAAGAGAGAGAGAGAGCGAGCATGTATGGCCAGCAGTATCACCGTAATGCAGCTATGCTCATTTTCTAGAACAATATTGTTACCTTTTGGCCTTCATAATAGTCACAAGTGTCCCCAACACCCTGTAGTAGCTTCTACAAGGAAAGCACAAAACGGAACAGAGCCTGCAAGAGAAAAGAAGGCACGCAAAGTAGCATTCTCTGGCAACAAGCAAGCTACCATCACAAACCCATCAGTTCATTCTGGTTTGGTTTTGTTGAAAACACAGAGAAAGAGAGAGAAAGAGAGAGAGAGAGAGACTGTACAAACCAAGTGTCCCCACCCTAGGAAGGCACATTTTTCTTTAATAAGGGTCATAAATCTCGGCTCCTTGTCCATCCCTTAAGCAAAAGAAACAGGCAGGAAAAGCCATCAGCTCAGAACCTGCAAACCTGCAGCTTCCCCATCGTCTCTGTCTGTCGGGGCTCCATTAGTCACGTACCAGTGCTGTGTGGTGTCTAACTGTGGTTCACATACTGTGTGGGGATGGTACCTTCCTGCCAAATCTCCTCTGCTCTGGGCTGCCATGAAGAGAGGAAGCTGCTATCCCACTGTAGTAGCTCAGTGACTGCATTGTGTTCAGGAGCTGATCTGCCTCAAACCAGTTTCAGCCGGTTCTGGTCACCCTACATAAAAAAGCTATGGCAACCCTCGCTGAGTTGCCAACAAGTCTCTGAAAATCGTCAGCACAAGGGGGTATCTCGCTGGGGGTGGCCTCTCCCTTTTAGGGCTTCCTAAAGAGGGGAAGGTCATGGTGTGTCCCCCCTCCCCTCAAACCACACGAGCACACACAAGCCCCCCACGGCCCCTCAGGGCTCATTCCCCCCCAAGCCCACCGCAGCAGACTCTGGTTTTCCCCACTTACCTCCCACAACCTGGTTCAGATCTTTGTGTATGTGTCAGTGTGTGTGCTCTGTGTTGGTGGTTGACAAAAAAGACCCCAAGAACGCAATCTGAGGGTGTGTTGTGTGTGTGTTGTGTGTGTGAGAGTGTGTGTGTGTGTGTGTGTGTGTGTGTGTGTGTGTGTGTGTGTGTGTGTGTGTCTGCTC
>PVHP010038790.1:0-16697 GCA_004024765.1 Zapus hudsonius | reverse complement strand
CCTCTAGTCCATCAATGTCTGGGCCATTTCAAACCATTTGTTTATGAAGGCATACCAGCTCTGTTGGCAGTTTCTCGGAATTGTTCTAAGCGGTTGGCCTTACTTTTCTTCCTCTAGATAGTTCGAATAATGTTTTGTGCCCATCCATACTAACAATGTAAGAGGTCTTTTATCCATCAGAGGCTTTGAGATAAATGAATTGATAAGGAAGTGGAATTCCTGTGTTTATGCTTTCAGACTGTGTAACTGAAAGAACATTCAGTTGACCCTCCTTCCTGTTTTCAAGGAACCTCTGCTTAGGAGGCGATGGCTGAGTTTACATCTTCAGCATTGTGTGCGACATTCTCTAAGAAGAAGGACTTCTTAAATGATTCTGATGGCTTTCATTTGAAAGGGCTTGGTTTTTGAGATTTCTGAGGTGGGGACTATGTTACAACTGTAAGAGAACAGAGAATTAAGGGCACTATGTAAAACATATTTAGATTTTCAGAGCCCATCCATCAGAAAGGATAGAGAGTGAAATTCCCTGGAAAGGACTGAGGTAAAGGACAGATCTTTCTATTTGGGTACAGGGAGGAACCTAAGAAGGCAAACCACTTCGAGATGAATCCTTAATTGAGTTGAGGACAAGATTGTTGAAACATATTCCAAAAGCACTTTGTTCCAAATCTCTTAGCAACAATCACCTGGGATTATGGTTTTGTGTCTGCTTGCTGATCTCGTCCATTTGACTAAACCCTCTAAGTTTAGGATTTGGAACAAATGTAATCCTTAAAGGCTTTGTGAATGAAAGAGTGAGTGAGAAAACTATTTCTCTGTGCTGTGAGATACAGAATGAGGAGGGACAGTCGGGGTGTGGTGAAATCTGGAGTCAACTACTTGATATATTTTTAAGGCCTCTGCCTCAAACAAGCCAAGAAAACATTTCAAGTCTCCCTGAGGGGAAGGGTGCATGGGCAACACCCAGAGTGTCCCGGGCAACATTAATGACTAGCAGCTTGTGATAGATGAGCCAGGAACTTGGAGCAGATATGCCTCTGGGAAATCAAGCCAACAGCACTGCAAGGCTGTATCTTTTAGATCTATAGCAACAGCTTGGATAAATTGAGGTCTTTCTCAACTTTGACCTTTGGGGGGGGGCTCCTCCCTGGCCAATGCTTCTTCCTTTTCCCTTCGGTGTTCTCATTTTACTCCCTGCAAGACAGCACAATGTTCCCATGGAATTTTATCTTTAATTTTCTGGGGCCAGTGAAGAAAGCCCAAGGGTGTTATCAGGAAAATGAAAGAAGCCAGGTGTGCAACCTGCTTTTTTCTTCCCCCCTTTCCCACGGTGTCATGTATTTGACAGATGAAACTGAACTTGGGGGAAATATGTATTGAGAAATGAATTCTACACAATTTAACTCTTCTCAAGCCTATGAACCAGAATCAAAGATCCCAGTCAGATGCCTCAGCATCTTTCAGCCCTCAGCCAACAAGAAGACATGAGAAGGTGCAGGTATCTGGGCCGATGATCTTCCACGGGGAGCCTGACGGGTCAGGAGCATTTATCATGGGATGAAATCCACATGAGGCACCAATGTGCTCTGCTCTTTTATTGCCTTGGTATTGCCAGAACCCAGAACTGGGCCTTCCCACCGGCACACCTGCTTTAACAGCCGCTACTGTGGGATCCCAACATCAATTCCTCAGGCAGATGCCTCATTTCAGGATCATCCTATGGAGGAGTGTACTTTGGGGGGCTTGGCTAGTGCAGGGGGGGAGGAGAATGAGAATTAGGACCCCTCTCCTTTTGGTCATCTTCAGTGGGACTGGCTTACACCTGAGAAGTCGAACAGAGCAAATGGAGGTTCCTCTGGTGTGTGTGTGTGGGGGGGTGTCAGACCCTCTCAGCTTCAAGTAACATGAACTTGAACACCTGCTGCACCATCCCCAGAGTAAGAAATACTCTGCTTCTGAAGATGGGGTGTTTTGTGAGCAGGTCTCCACTTGGCAGATTCTTACTCAATGAGAGTAGCCTTCAAACAATAAAGAGGAAGCTAGGAGGACCTTGGAACCTCTACCCACGACCTTCCCTGCCCCTGCAAACCCTGCAAAGGAAAGCTATCGTCCAGGGTAACTTTGCCTCCTTCCCTCGTGGAGTAACTTTGCTGAAAGCCCAAAGCACCAGTCCTGTGGCCCAGCAGCCTCCCTGCTATGGTCTTATCTTGTCTCTTTTCGACTTCCTTTCTGGCCTGAGCCTCAAACTCTGTGCCAAAGCTGCTCTTTGTTCCACGTTAAGTGTCTGCCTTTGTTCACAATCCTCACAGTGGTTCTTGAACATCACCTTCGGTGCCTGGCTAATTCTTTTGTCTTTAAGATTCAAGTCAAGCCTCATCTTGTCCTGGAACTTTCTTTAAGACTCTCAAGACTGCACTGGCTTCTCTTTCTGGGTGCCCATATGCCTTCTGCTTGTCTGCATGGCATGTCTGACTTGATGAAATTTTTACATACTTTCTCTTCTTTCCTTCCTGTGGAGGACACGATCTCCCTCAGGATAAAGACTATATCCCCTCTAGATTCTCAAAATGTCACAAGCTGCCAGTTCCCTTCAGAGATTACCTTTGTTGAAGAATCTGACGCAACTCATGGCCCCTTTCTGGATGTGTGGTGGCCAGGACCCAGTGGCTCATCAACACAGAGGGGAAAGTCTCTGCCCTTGAACACAGTAGGTTTAGTGTTGGAAACTCACCTGAGCCTCAGCACGGTAGCTGAGTTTTTCTCGGAGACTATTTCATAGTTCAATGTCACCTTGTGGTCAATCCATAGCCGTTGATCCTAAGAGCTTAAGCATTCATTAAATTTCCTGCATGGTGGTCTCCATCTCCGAATCAGCGTCTAGTGTGCCTTCACTTGATCTGAGTGACTTCATGTCGGGCTCTGTGCTCTATCCATCTTTGTGTTTCTAACACCCAGCCGAGTGTCTAGCATGGACTCAGGTGGCAACCGATGTTGATGCCAGATTGAATAAGTGACATTGAATGAGAGAGACATTGAATTTTTTTTAAGAAAAAAGGGGAACAATCAGAGTTCCTTCAGAAAGTATATAGCTACAAGCCTCAAGTTTCAGTTCTGATTTTCTCTTCTCTTATTAAATATATGGGGAATAATTGCTCAGGGTTAACTTTTTGCCTCCTTTTTTCTACCATTTAGGAGCACAGTCAAAAGCCAGAGGCTCAGGAAACCTACAAGCCAATGGAATTCACCTTTCTAGAGCCCCGAGAAGAACAGAGAATGGGAAAAGGAGAAAGGAGCAAACTGATCCGAGTAGTAAACAGAAGGTATTCGGTAAAGGGAGCATGAATGACTCAAGCAGTTCAGTCATTTGCTACTGTTGTCTGGAGAAGAGAGATTTAGTGAGACACTCCAGCTCATTATGCTGTCCCTAAACTGCAACTGAAATCTACAGACTATGTGGAGCTTAATTAGAAATACCCATTATTGTTTCTGAGAGTGGGTCTTCATACAGTTCAGCTCCTGTCCAAATCTCACAATAGTCACAATGGCTTCAGTAACAGAAAGTCATCTCTATGCCCGCTGGCTACGATGCATTTGTATTAATGGGGACTAGATGTTGGCAAGGTCAATTTGCTGAGTCCTGACCTGGGCCCTCAAATTTCTATTCTTCAATACACTTGGAACACACTTTCCTTTGGGAGAGGCTTTGGAATTATAGCTACAGTTCAGCATTGTCTGGAAGAATGGTTTCATTGTATTTATTTGCTCAATACCCATTTAGAAAAAGTCTATCTCATAATTCCTCGAAATCCTACCATAGCTTAAAAAAAAATCTCCCATCTAGTGCAAAGTGGCAGATTATAAATCTTCCAAATTTCTTTTCCCATATGTGCCTATACCAGTATTATTTATGAAAAATGAACATATAAAAGTTAAACTTTGCTTTTAAATGTAATAAATGCTTTAATTTCATTATTGTCCTATCATTTTGTTTGTAAGGATGTATGCAAGCATGGAAGACCTAAAAACCTGGAGAGTTTGGATTTTCTAGTCTGTGTCTCTTCCTTCTTTTCTCCTTCCTTCTCCTTCTTTTTACACAGAAATGCATTAATTTAATTCATATGTACTGGACACTTATTGCATATGAGGAAGTAGAGATACAGTAGTGAAGAGGCTGAGAAAAACTTCTGTTTATATTCTTGTAGGAATTCTCTATGAGCCAGGTGCCATTTGTGTGCTGTGCAGAAATTAGCTCAGTAAAATCCCCACAGATAAGACAAAAACCATTGTCCAGAGTTATGAGTGTGCCGCCCCCACCCCATCACACAAAGTGAAGTTGAAATCTAACAAGCGTCTGTGCTTGACCACATCTCTGCCCTGGGAAGGACAAAACCACAATTTATTGCATATAGACAATGACAATAACCACTGAGTGAATTTGACCATTAAAATAGGAAAGGGGGTGTAAACTGTATCAAACTCAGAAGAACAGGCCCATCTAAAGGGGCACCATTTTTTTTTATTGTCCATAATGAGTTACATTATTTAATGGGCAAACAATGAGTTGTTATCCCCAGTTCCCCAATGCCCCTCTTCCCCATCCCCAATCAGCTGGATATCCTCTTCCGTGGGCAGTCTGGATCAGTCCTTGTGGCAAGGGACCATGGATAGCCAAGCACTCAGCCTGGTTCTCCTGGCCCAAATGTGTTGTTACTGAGGGGTGTCATGCCTCTGGATAGTCTCCCCCACCAAGGCTCTCACAGTCTTTCCGCCCCCTCTTCCGCCCAGTTCCCTGAGTTGTGGTGGGTATTAAGGCTGTTCTATTGTTGAGGACTTAGGGGTCTCTGTACTTCTACTTTAGGTTGTGTTGAAAGTTGTTGGTGTCTGACTCTCTGGCTTATTCTGGGTTGACTGATTGACCGTGGTTATAGGTCTCTTGTTTATCCCATCACACTCTGAGGGCTATCATTTGGGGCCTACACGATAGGCCTGGGGTGGTTCATCTCTTGCCCAGATGTCAGCCATTCACCTGTGGCTCATTGGTAGGGTTGGAATGACCACAGCTCTCTCGCTGCCTTCTGAAAAATACAAACAGAATCTCCATCAGAAAGAGATCAGTATAGGTTAACTGAGATACACATTTCTAAATGGCATGATTCTATTGAGAGTAGCCTCTCTGTAGTTCTCTGGTAAAGTGAGTTTCTCTTTGGGCCCAAGATTTTGGTTCCCAAAGGATTTCACCCTGAGTCTCAATTCTAGTTAAGGATTCTTTGTCACTGAGTGGATTTCTTGTGCCCCAGACTTTGGCACCTCCATTGCACAAGTGTTCACTTCTTGGTTAGCTTCTGTCTCCCAGAAGGAAGTGTGTTCAGCCTGCCCATGGCAGCAGTCTGCATTTTATGCCAGTAGTCTCTGTCTTCTCCAACTATCATTGACCTATTTCCCCTGGCAGCTTATGTAGTGCCTTCCAACAGTGCACTAGCTACCATCTGAGGGCTGGTTACCATTCTGGATCTTACAGGGTCTCTTGGTGTTGTTTGATGACTTTCTGTGGTTTCTTCAGCAACAGGATCTTACCTCAGGCTTGGGGTGGGTATTCAAGAGCTTTGACAGAATCCTTTCTTATTTTGGGGACCCCGTGGATCTTTTTGGTCAACAGCTCAGTGATGGAAGTAGCCAATGCCTGGGACAGGGAGTTGCAGGTCCAATCAATTTTTCATGGGGTTAGGCTTGCTCCCCTTCCATTCATGGCCCCTCTTACCACACCCTACCTCTAAAGACAGTAATCTCCTAAGAGTGAAAGGATGGAAAATGATTTTCCAGGCATGTGGGAATAATAAGAAAGCAGGTGTGGCTACACTAATATCTGACAAAATAGACTTTAAGCCAAAATCAATAAAAAAGGACAATGATGGCCACTTCTTACTCATCAAGGGAATGATCCAACAAGAAGATATCACTATTATAAATGGGCATACACCTAATTCAGGGGCTTCACAGTTCATAAAGCACAATTTAGTCAAAAACAAAACAGATATAGAATTTCATACCATCATACTAGGAGACTTTAATACTCTACTATCATCTCTAGACAGATCATCCAAACAAAAGGTCATCAGGGAAACAACAGAGCTCAACAACACCATAGACCAGTTAGGGATAACAGATATATACAGAACTTTCCATCCCAAGGACACAGAGTTTACATTCTTCTGTATATCCCTTTAGAAGTGGATAATTTGCCATGTTAGCTCAGTAGTTTCAGGCTCTAGGGTTTCTCAGCACCAAGCATTTCTGATTAACACTGTTGGATTACTATCTGGTTTAGGAAGAGAAACTGGGCCTGAGAGAGGTCTGTGGCATTCTTGAGATCACAGAGAGGGTGAATACAGTAGGAGAGAACAAGCAACAGTGGACAAGAGACCCTGCCTCAAAACAATGAGGAAGGTGAGGAACAACACCTGACCCCTGTGCATGCACTGTAACATAAGTCCACACACACACACACACACACACACACACACACACACACACACACACACAATCCGATTGATCATGAGGTCCACTCAGTGGGAGAGAACTCATAACTGGTACTGGGAACCAAGTCAGAATCTCATGGCCAGGAAACTCAAATTCTTGAGAGAAGTCCCCATTGCTCTCTGGATAGGTAGGGTGGGTATACACACCAACATGCCTGTCAAACTTCTATGTATATCCCCCTTCATGAAAGATGTTCTCACTCTTGGTTGGAGAATCTGTTTTATTTTACAGATGGCAGAGAATACTGGGGAGATCCAAGACCCATAAATATGCCTCTACCACATTTACTGGGGTCCTGGAGAAATTGCAGAAGAAGCAGAAACATAAGTATTGCTTCCAGTGGTAGCCTGACAACCAGCTCCAGAGAAATGGCAATAAACATTGTGGTGAATTGAAATACACCAAAGCAGAAATATAGAAGCTTCTGAGAACTCAACACTAAACCAAACTGCTAACATACTTGCCAAGGCTCAGAGCGGGAACGTTGTGGAAGACAGGCCAGGAAGATTATTAGGCCAGGAAGATAATTAGAGCCACAGGGTGGATCCTGAAGCACACCCCCCCCCATTGAGGTTCTAATTGCCCCACCCTGGCAAGGAAACGAATTCTGCTGATAACCTGAGTGACACTGAAACCAGATTCTTACCAGCCAGGCAAGTTTCCCACTGAGAGTGTAACCTGGCTTACACCTTGATTGTAGCTTTGTAAGACCTTTAGTATCATTGGTCCACCTAGAAAGACACACTATTGGAAATAATAAGGAAATGTAATGAGTTAGAGACCTAGCTAAACATATTAAAAGCAATGGGTATCAGTAATAACCATTAGATTCTTAACTTTGATGTTCTGTATTAGTTACTTTTGTGTTGCTGTGACCAAAATATCCGACAGAAACAACCCAAAGGAGGAAAGGTTTATTTTGGCTCAGAGTTCATCGGTTTGAGGCCATCATTGTGGAGAAGGCATGGAGGTGAAGGTGGCAGGAACATGTAATGATGGTGGCTTCTTCCCTCTCAGCAGATCAGGAAGCAGAAAGCCACACTGGATCTAGAGGTGGGCGTGACCTACCTACAAAGGCTTTCTCCCTAAGCCTGCCAGCTGCAGGCCTCACATCCTAAAGGCTCCATAGCATTTCATAGAGTCCAAAGTCAGGACCAGCCACTCAAAACCTGTGGAGGACATTCCAGTCAATGTGTAACATGTTCACAAAGAAAAATAAATTCTGAAAAAATAATAAATTCCAGCTTCATTAAGAACACAAATATGGGGAAAAAATCCCTAAAACACAAGCAGATAGGGGAACATACTTTGACCAAGGCATATAAAATATTTTCTTAATCAAAATACAGCATGAACTCATTATTAGGAAAAGAATACATTTGACTAAACCAAAATAAAAAAATATGAAAATGTGTAAGTAATGTCAAAAGGTAAAAGATGTAAGGAGGAAATATCTGTAGCATCTTCAATAAATAAAAACTTAGTTTTCCGATTACAGTTAAAATGTATCTGCATAAAGAATGAATACAGAGCCAAAAGAAAAATGGCAAAGGCTACGGACCGAAAGTATAAAAAGGACCATCAAGCAGCCAAAATGTATTAAAGATCCTCAGTGTCACTAGTGATCAGAGAACTAAAACAACCAGATTTCCCATCTATCAGACCGATAAAAATCTAATTATTATCAATTTATGTATTGAGTTGCACATGCATGTGTGCATATGTTTGTGCATGGATGTGTATGCACGCCAGGGCCTCTTGCCACTGAACATGAAGACCAGATGCTTGTGCTACTTTTTATGTGGGTGGTTTGGGAATCAAACCCCGGGCCAGCAGGCTTTGTAAGCAAGTGCCTTTAACCACAAGCAAGATGAGCCATCTTCCCAGCCTTTTGATTATAAATTGTGACAAGACCATATAAGATTTGCCATTCTAATAATTTTAAGTATATCATTTAGTACTGTAAAGTTTATTTACATTTTGAAGAAGTTATTGGCAACTTTCTCATCTTAGGAATCTGAAATTATCTACTCACTAAATAATAGTTTTCTTCTTTCCGTTTTTTTTTTTTCCAGCGCCTGGTAACCACCACTAGATTTCCGGTTTCTATGAATTTAAATGCTTTAAATTCCTGGTAGCAGTGGGCTCACACAGTATTTGTCTTTTGTGCCTGGATTATTTCTCTCAGTATGAGATATTCTTGTGCCTTCAAGGTTTGCCCTGCGACACGTGACAGGATTTTCTTCCCTTTTAAGCCTCATAATGTCACATTTTGTGTCTGCATTCATGTGTCAATGGACATGTGGATGTCTTACTTCTTAACTGTTGCAAATCCTGCTGCTACGAACATGGGTGTTCAAATGTCTCTTGGAGATACTGCCGTCAATTACAAATATTCTCTTACTGGATAGGTTGCTTTTTCACTCTATTATTTCTGCTCCTGTGGTGCAGCAAGATTTCGAGTATTAGGAACTGTAAGTTTTCTCAGTATACATTCATTTGGACCATTGATATGTGAGATTTGCACAAATTAGGATTTTCCTGAATGAGGCAAGTAATATTCCAAAAGGCTGTACTCACCAAATTTAGAATCTGAACACTTTCCTAGGAGGGATATTTTATTTCTTATCAGGATCCACATCACCTAAGATGTTTTGAGGATATTGAAAAAAATCAATTTTGAAAATATGCCTTTATCCCAGACAAAAGAAATGCTTGGAATGCCAATAACTGAAGGTAGAAGGAGAGACCAGTAGAAACATATTCTATTCCAAGATTTGAGATTTTATTGACAGACAGAACTGACAGAGGAATCCATCACAAAGTGTGTGGTCCTTATAGTAAAAACTGTCCATTTTTAAATTGATGGTCTGGTGTTTTGAAATCTAAAATGATGAACAGATATTAAAAATAATTTCTTAAAAAATTTTGATAGCCATTAACTCAGACCCTTCAAAGAAACAAAAATGTAAACATGGGATCAAACATTTGTAAAGTATCACATATCACCCACCACTACTTTGCACAATTATACTGGAACAATAATATAGTCAATTGTAATCCATAAAACAGCAGTTCATAAACAAGGAAGCAAAAAATATTCTCCACTTGTATGAATTCCTGGTATTGTTTAATTACTACAATGGCTTTAGGAAAATAGAATCCAGTTAGTAAATTTGATTAACATATCATTTAGTAACATTGATTTTGAGAGCTTCATCACAATAAAATAGAAATTTGGGTTAGCCTTCTTATTATTCCCCTATTCTCTCAATCTTCTATAATATCTAAAATTTGAACTTTAAGGATGCATCATAATAAATATTTTTCTAATGTATTCACTGATCTTAAGATGTTCACTCAGTCTATTGTCAAAGAGATTTCTCTAGCGTCTGTCCTGTGACAGGCACTCCTCCAGGTGCTGAGCCACAGAGTTTAGAGCTGATAGACAAATCAGAGCAACAGCATGGCCGGAACATTCTGGAAGGACATAGATAGGAAACACAAACATGTCCTAAGGCTTTTGGGGAAAACTGTGAAGAGGACTTTTTTTTTTTCCAAGGCAGGTTCTCACGGTAGCCCAGGCTGACCTAGAACTCATTCTGCAGTCCCAGGCTGGCCTCAAACTCACAGCCATCCTCCTACCTCTGCCTCATAAGTGCTGGGATGTTAGGCGTGCACCACTACATCCAGTTTAGGACTTAATTTTTGAAATCCCTGAGGAAGAAAGTTTAGATTGTTATTGGTCACTCACAGGAAAGCTATCTATCCAGAAGGTAGATGAACTTGGAAGCATCATTATACTTATTTTATAAGGAAAATAAACATTCCTCCCAATTCAGGTTGACCTTTAACTTAAAGCAAGAGAGTTGACATAGCTGTGCTATGCTGGCCCAAGCCTGTGACACTCATCCAGGAACTTAACATGCTAAACTTAAGATATCCTTGTCCAGAACAAGGATTAAAATATCTCCACCTAACCCATGAATGGTTCTGTGTGTTTAATTCTAAGCAATGGGTATTTGGAAATACATTACAAAAGAACTTGGAAAAATCGTGTTAAAATTTAACTATCAGTTACATATCTTTTTAAAACCCTTGTGACTTTAAGATATGTTTAACTTGGAACTACCAGGCTCTTGAGCCTCTCTTCCTTAAAAGAAGATGAATGTCTTCTTAACTCTGCTTTCCTGGACAGTACAATGACAAAATACCATTCACTACGGGTTAACAAAAACCCAAGTGATTCAAATTTCAAAAAACCAATAAATAGGGCCTAAGTAATAATGAGGAGGAGTTCTATTGATTTTTAGCTCCCCAAATGAATTTTGCATAAAATCTAAGAATTTTTAAAATGCAAAATTGGGGAAGAAAAATGGAGATAGGAAAACTATGCAACAATATATTATTACCCAATTTTCTTTAAATATGTTCATCATTTTTTTCAAATACATATGTTGGAAATAAATCTCTAAAACATCTAGGCATGAGAAAAATCAGAAACTTCAGGATTTATGTCCCTCCACGGTATTAACCTCCTAAAACCGCCTATTAATCTAAACCTACAAGATGCCAATAGCTGGGTTTAAGAGACATCATCACACTGAAAAGATGGGCTCTGTTGTAACCGCTTATTAAAAACAATCCAAGAAAAACTTGTGGTTTAAAAATTGAGAACAGATGAAGCTTAATAAGCATGAAATGCTTTCGGTGTTACAAACGAGAACCAGGTGTAGAGATAGGATGCCTGGAGCTGAGCAGGGCCACCTACAAGTAGGGCCCATCTTTGTCCCAAGGGGTGAGAGTTGGTCACTAACTACACACAACAACCACACAGGGTTTCGGGGATGAGATGCCCATCTTCAAAAGAAAAAAAAAAGCACATTAGAATGTGAGCGAATCATGAAAGACTATTTCCTTAAAAATATGTCTGTGTTATAAATCGAATGAACTATGAGGAAAAAAATGAATTGCTCAAAGGTATAAAAATCAATGGATACAAAAACATAAATGGATATAAAAATATAAAAATGAATATTAAAAAATCAATGGATATAAAAATCAATGGGATATCTGTTTCCCATTTATCCAGTAACTAAATGCCCAGTCATGACAGGCACCTAACATCAGCAAGGTGATCCGAGTTTGATCATACGAAACCTTTCTCTTTTCTTACTGCTGGAGGAAAATTGGGTGACTTCTGATAGATCCGTTCATCTCTCTGGGCCTTGGTTTTATCCCTTGTAAATGTGGGAGTGGAACCTTATTATCTAAGGTTACTTTAAGCAGTAGGAATCTGTGGTATGATCTCCAAAATGTTTATTGCAAGGGAGCAATTAAAAGAAGGCTTGTTTATTTCACTCATATGTCAAGCATTAGCCACTAAAGCCTTCCCCATCATTGGCCTGACTTCAAAGCAGCATGATAAGCAAATCCATGGCCCAAGGGGAAAAATAGTTCTGTTCTTTTCCTCTTTTTTTTTTAACATGGACCCCTTAAAGAAAAGTTCTCCAAGCCCAAATACCTCCCATTTATCTTTCATACAAGTATTTAACCAGGCCCAACCCTGCTTTGCTTCCGAGATCAGGCGGGATGGGGCACGTTAGGGTGGTATGGCCCTAGACACCTCGGATTTATCTACAGTGATTCTATATTAAATACTCTATGCCTGGCTTGGAAACAGTGGAGGTCAGAGAGGAATATGAAGATGTGGCTTCTACTCTCAGGGGCTGATGGCACTATGAGGTAGTGGTTTCCAGTTTTGATATCACCCTGGAGTCATCTAGAGGTTTATTAAAACACTGTCAACGGGCCCCACCTCTTTGTTTCTGATTCATTGGATCAGGTGGGAACCAAGGACTTGTATTCTGACAAAGTTCCTGGCCCAGAGCTTTCCCTTTAAGAACCAGTGGAAATCTGGCTGGTGGTACTTCTCTGTAGCCCTGCACTTAGGAGGATGAGCTGGGTGAGTCACAAGTTCAAGGACTGCTTGGATTACACAGGGAGTTCCTGGCCAGCCTGGGCTATGTAGTGAGACCCTGTCTTGGAACAAGCAGGGCTGGGGAGATGGAAGAAATACACAAGTGTGAGGACCCCTGCACCCATGTGAAGCTGTAATCTCAGTACTCCTATGCAAAAAGGGCGTGGAGACAAGATTCTCTAGAAGCTTGAGAGTCAGCCCTCCTGGTGTGTGTGGTGGGGAGCCACAGAAACCCTGCCTCCAACAAGGTGGAAGGGGAGGAGTGCCACTGGACTCCCACATGGTCACCATGGCGAGCACTTAGCTGCAATCATGTTACTAACAAACAACCATCTGAAACCAACAAAACAAACCCAACCAAACCTCTCAATCGGCAATGGACTTCGAGCACAAGAAGCAGAATAGGTGTGCAAACTTGACATTGGTATCTTGGCACAGGCTTCCTTTCTCTTTGGATGCATCACTCTGTCAGGCAGAATACGAGTAACTGTATATGGAGACCTCCTTCTTGTTGTCTGCATTTGCATAGCATTTGCAGACACATTGAAGAGGTGTCTGGTGATAAACTCATGGTGTTGACCCTGAAGTTATGTTGGCTTCCGACCCCAACCCGATTCTCAGAACAGCTACATAAACAATGGGCTAGTTGTTTGAAAGGAGTCTCAGGAGGGAGCACAGGATCCTTCCCTGAGTGGCTGTCCAGCAAACGTGGGCATGATGGTGGCCTGGCCTATTCTTTTCCTTAGGATCATGAAGTCTGGTCCCACAAGAGCCAGCTGCTAGGAGTCAGAGAGAAGCTTTGAAAGGCAAGGACAACCACAAGTTGCCCTGGGAGCAACTGAGATAGTTTGTCATCAGCAACAAACCTTTATTACCTAATAAATTCAGTCCATTGTAGCATTCAGACAGGACAGATTCAGTTCCCATCCTAGGGATTTTTATGTTGGGAAAAGAAAAGAATATATACATTCAGGGAAAGGCTAATTTATACCCCACGAGGGCAATAGGGTATTGTTTTGATTGAACTTCTGTGCCTAGCATCCAACATAGTGCTTAAGTAGATGTCCATGAGTTCATAGCATCATGTCAAGGACAGTTTTATCTTTCCACAGAGCAGTCTTCTGTCAGTGGGCAAGGGATTTAGTCAGACTGAGAAATCTCAGTAATTAGGACGAGAATGTTTACCAGTTATAGAATAGAGAGCAGTGAGTCCTCATAACATTTCCATTGTTTAATAAACATTTGGTGCATTAGATTGGATTGCATTACCAAAGACAACAGCACAAACTGGTAAAGATAAAGAACATCTGGGCATGGAACACATCTGTAAGCCCAGCATTTGGGTGGATTAGGAGTTGAAGGCCAACCTGTATAACCTCACAGGTTCCAAGCCAGCCCGGGCTCCGAGTGAGATCCTGCTTCAAGACAAACAGACAAACAAACACATACATAAACAGCCCTCAACAAACCACCTAAAGCAAAATAAGCACCTCTCCAAATATCTAAAATAAATAAATAAAGATAAAGGACCTCCCAGAGATCTTCCCCGACTCCCTTGTGGTATCAGGTATGAGGTGTTGGTCGTCCGTCCACCCTGCTTGAGACAGGGCCTCCCTAGTTGTCACTTTGGTTTTGGCACTTTGCTTCCTGTATACCAGTGGAGCTGGCTTGTGTGCTCCTGCATTCTCCTGGCTCAGCCTTCTGTCACTGTAGGCATGTGAGGATCACAGACGCATGAGCCACTTTGCATCTGGCTTCATGTGGGTGCTGAGGAGCTAAATTTGGGCTGGCAGGCTTGCAAGCATGGCCTTTAACCTCTGAGTCATCTCTCCAGTCCTTTTAGAAGTCAGTTGTGACTCAAATTCCACACATGCATTTATCCATTCATTTACTAAACATTTAGGAGTTTCTGTGACGTGTGCACCGTGCTAAGCACTGAGGTATCCAATGAGTGTTTAGCTTCAGTGGATCAGGCTGCCACAAAATAATACCCTAAACTCTATAGCTTAAACAATAAAAATTCACTTCTCAGAGTGCTGGTGAGAGCTTGCAGTAGTTTGTCTCCTCACTCTGTGATCCTATGCCCTCTTTTTTGTGGTGCATACTTGGGAGGGGTGGGGAGAGAGAGAGAAGAACTTCATCTATCCTTCACCACCTCTCAAAGGTCCTAACTTTAGATAGCACATTATGGAGGGTTAATACTTCAACATGTGGGCTTGAGGACCACACGAATGTTCAGTCCCTAACAATGACTAAGATACTGTTTTCATCCATGTTCCATTGCTGTGAACAATATCACAGACTGGGTAAATTGTAAAGAAAAGAGGTGTATTTTGGCTTGAATCTGGTTCAAGGTCAAAGGACCACATCTGGTGTTGTCCTTCTCACTGGCAGAATCCCCAGGTGTGTAGAACACTGCAGGAGAGGCAGCGAGCACATGACAGAGCTCACATGGGAGAGAGCGAGAAGGGAGTGAGCCAGGGAAGTTCAGCTTGCTTTGAAACAATCCATAACCTTGCAAACCAATCCCGGTCCCCAAGACACACTTACTCCCATGAGAGAACATTAATCACTACAGAGCGTGGTGCTCCATGACCTGGTCACCTTCTACTAGGCCACACTGCTTAATGGTCTCATCACCTGTTAATATTCTTGCACTGTGGACCAAGTTTCCAGAAACCCCTGGTAAAGAAATCACCACAGTTGTGCGGTCTTATGCCACGTCATGTCTTTAAAAGTCTGTTAGTTTGATCTCAAAGAATTGGGCGGAGGATTTCAGATACTAGGAACAGCAGGAAGATATACATAAATGTTAGTGGGAAATATTTACAGATAATATTTGGGAGTTCCATTTAGCTGAAGGCATTCTGGTCAGTAGCCAGATCCTGGATTGATTTGAGATAGATAGGACTTTAGTGGATTAGTCAAACCTGTGAGGGAGTTTCGACCAGAGTGTAATGCCTAGAAGAGGATGGGGGACGGAAGGAGACAGCTCTGGCAGTACAGATCCTAGAAATACTCCTGGTGCGAAGAGGAGTGACAGGGGAGGAGAGAAGGAAAAGCACCACAGGGCATTCAAGGTGTCAGGTGGATCCATGAGCTGTCTCTCTGATAGACAGTCAAGGATGACCCAGGACAGAATGTGAGAGAGGAGCTGTCTGGGAGCTGGTCGAGGACAGTGAGAGGTTGTGCTAAATCTACTAAGCATAGGCTTGAGGTTATACTGTCTTATCTGAGTTGAACTGAGAAGGAACAATGTGAAAGTAGAGGCAGAGCCAGAGAGGGGTACTTTGAAGCCTTTCTCCTAATAGTAAGCTTTATAGCTCTGGAAGGGACTCTCCTCAGAGAGAACAAAGAACAGCAGACAGCTATGAAGATCAGGGACCATGTATGTGAGCAAAGACCAGAAGACCATGAAGGTGCAGAGACTTCCTAACTCTTCAAAATAAGAGCTTAGGGCTGGGAGATATGGTTCAGTGGTTAGAGGTGCTTGTTTGCAAAGCCTGTTGGCCTCATTCAATTCTCCAGCCATCCATCTAAAGCTGTACAGGCATTTAATTGTAGTGATAAGGCACACACAGAATTAATTAAAAACAAGAGTTTGAAGACAAGGTAGCAAGACATCAAGGAGGGTGAGAACTGAGAAGTGGCCACTGGATTTGGCAATGATGAGGAACTCCTTAATGACCTCTGAGAAGCACATTAGCAGAGGCTAAGGTATCACCATTTTCCTTAGTTATAGGGATGTGCTGCTTTAACCACCTCCAGTTCAGAAGTTCTGGGCTTCTGAGAGGGATCTAAGCTACCTGGTGACACTACCCTGTAAGGAAAGACTTAGGTTGAACAGCCTCTTTTCTATGAGCTGTCTGGCAGCCAAACATGTTTAGGAGTTTTGGGAAAAGGCCCACAAAGGCATACAGGCTGAGGGCATGCAGGAGGATGTGTATTTCCTTCGTGATGTCATCAAAGAGCTCCCATTCTTATCAAAGGTTCCCCCTCACTGAGTGGAATATTTGGCCGAATTTAATGGCTGTTGATTGACTCCCCCAGGCCCAGGCTCCTTCATTGCATAATTGCTCCTTTCTTGGTTTGCTGTTCTCTCGCAGTAGGAGCTGTATCCAGCCTATTCATGGCTGCAGACTGTGTTTCATGCCAATGGTCTGTTTACTCCAGTTATCGC
>PVHP010038789.1:0-16713 GCA_004024765.1 Zapus hudsonius | reverse complement strand
TTTTTAAATGATTTTCTTAGTTTCTAATTCATTGATCTCTGCAATGATCTTAATTATTTCTTTTCATCTTGAGCTCCTAGTGTTGGATTGTTCTAATTTTTCCAAGGCCTTTAGCTGGTTAGTTAGGTTATTAATTTGGGATCTCTCTGTCTTTGTTATGAAGGCATTCAGTGCTATAACATTTCCCCTTTGGACTGCCTTCATTGTGTCCCATAGGTTCTGGTATGATATATTTTCATTATCATTTAGTTCAAGAATTTTTTCAATTTCCAATTTGATTTGTTGAATGACCCATTCATTGTTTAATAGCATGTTCTTCAATCTCCAATAGTTGGTGTGATTTCTGTTTGTTCTCTCATTGTTCATTTCCAGCTTCAATGCATTGTGGTCCAATATGATGCAGTTGGGTGCTACCTCAGTCTTCTTGAATTTGTTGAGGCATGTTTTATGTCCTAATATGTGCTCTATTTTGGAGAAGGTTCCCTGAGCTGCTGAGAAGAATGTGTATTCTGAAGAGTTGGGATGGAATGTTCTGTATATTTGTTAGATCCAGTTGATCTATGGTGTTATTGAGTTCTATTGTTTCCCTGTTGATCTTCTGTTTGGATGATCTGTCTAAAGATGATAGTGGCATATTAAAGTCTCCAACTATGATGGACTTGGAGTTTACTTTTGTTTTATTTTCCATTACCCATTACTTTTTGCTTTATGAACTGTGGTGTCCCTGTATTTGTTGCATACATGTTTATGATGGTGATATTATCTTGTTGGATTGTTTCTGTGATGAGTAAGGAGTGTCTGTGATTGTCCTTTTGAATTGATTTTGGTTTGAAGTCTATTTTGTCAGATATTAGTGTAACAACCCCTGCTTTTTTGTTTCCATTAGCTTGGAAGATCACCTCCCATCCTTTTACCCTGAGGAGGTTCCTTTCTTTAGAGATGAGGTGGGTTTCTTGGAGGCAGCAGATGGAAGGATCCATTTTTCTGATCCATCCTGCCAGACTGTGTCTTTTTATGGGAGAGTTAAGACCATTAATATTCAAAGTTATAACTGTGAGGCTTGAATTAATCCCTGCTATATTGTAGGGTTTATGGGATTTGATGCCTCTCTTGTTATTGTTTCTTCTAGGCTTGGTTATTGTGTCCAACTTCTGGATGGCTCTTAGGGTTGCTTGCTTGGCCCTTCTGTGAAGAATATTTCATGGAGAATTCTCTGTAGGTTTGGTTTAGTGTCCATATAATTGTAGAGCTGGCTTTTATCTTGAAATATTCTTCTTTATCCATCATTTAAAAGGGATACTTTCACAGGGTACAATAGTTTGGGTTGAAAGCCAAAGTGATTAAAGTTTTGAAGTATGCCACTCCAAGCTCTTCTCACTTTTATGGTTTCCATGGAGAAGTCTGGTGTAACTCTAATGGGTATACCTTTATATGTAATTCACTATTTTGCTCTTGTTGCTTTGAGAACCCTCTCCTTGCTTTCAATGTTTAGGGTTTTAACTACAAGGTGTTTGAGGGAGTTTCATCTTTGGTCATGCCTGTTTGGTGTTCTGTGTGTTTCTTGTATCTGGATAGGAATCTCTTTTGTTAGATTGTGGAAATTTTCCTCAATAATTTTGTTGAATATGTTCTCTATGCCTTTGGCCTGGGTTTCTTCCTCCTCTATTTTTTTTTTGTTTTGTTTTTTTGAGGTAGGGTCTCACTCTAGTCCAGGCTGACCTGGAATTCAGTCTCAGGGTGACCTTGAACTCATGGTGATCCTCCTACCTCTGCCTCCCGAGTGCTAGGATTAAAGGCTTGTGCCACCACGCCTGGCTCTTCCTCCTCTGTTATCCCCATGATCTGGAGGTTTGGTTGTTTAAGGGTGCCCTGTAGTTCCCTCATATTTTGTTTGCAATCTTTTTCAAATTTATCCAAGTTTCTGTTATCTCAATCTCTGTTTTCTGCTTTGTCTTCCATGTCTGAGGTTATATCTTCCAGATTATTTACTCTGATGGTTAAGGATTCTAGAGATGTTTTAAATATTTCCATTTGATTTTGGTTTTCTAGTAGATCTTTTTGCATGGTCTCCATCTCTTTGTTGAGTTTAATTTTCATTTCAAAGATAGTCTTCTTTAACGATTCCTGGTAATCATCCCTGTATTTGATTATGTCTTTGTTTAGTTTAGCCAGCTGATTCTTGAGCTCCTCTGATTGCTGGTTTGCTTTTAGCTCATTTGCTGTTCTACCAAAGTCCATCTGTTTTTCCTACATTGTATTGAGCCTGGTGGAGAAGCTATGAGCTGATTTTATACATTTTCACTTACATTGTCAATGTTTGCTTCCATTTCCATTAATAATTTGGGTATAGAATCTGTGCAGAGATTTCCTGAACATGTCACTTCCTTCTGGGCTTGCATCTCTTTCATTGATATTTTTATTGTTGACTTCCATAGTGGGGTTAGGCGAACTTGGTGTGTGGCTCTCTGCCTCTGTGTCCTTCTTGTGTTGTGATCTGCCCATGTTCAGGTGAGATATTGCTTTTACGCAGGCCCTCTGAAGCAGGGACCTGGCAGGACTGGTGAGGTTTTGACATGTGCTTGGTTCCTCTGGTGTCAGGAAATGTGTATGTGTGTGGGGGGTGTTCAAACCTTCAGCAGCACTAGCAGGTGGGGGACTGGACTTTGAAAGGAACCCAGTGTCAGTGGGCAGGGTTGTGGGGTGCACTGGGTTGGTGGAGTGCAAAGGCATGGCTTCCTCACCTGGCCTTGCCTAGTGTCTGGGGTCTGTACAGAAGGGCTTGTGTATTTTTTTGAGTACATGTGTTGCTAGGGAATGAGCACAAAGACTCTTGCATGCTAGGCCAAGTGATCTACAACTGAGCAATATTCCAAACTTTCTGTTTTTTAGATTTTATTTCGAGACAGAGCCTTTCTAAGCTTCCCAGGCTGACTTTGAACTTACTCCACAGTCCAGGAAGGCTGTGAACTTGGTTTCTTCTGCCTCAACCACCTGAATAGCTGGGATTACAGACCTAGACAGGCAGGATCAATTTGTCTTAATTCTTGTTTAAGGATATATGATGCTTCTTGTAATAGTAATATCAATAAGAAGAATGAATATCCATCCCATAAAATAAAAAAGAAAAAAAAACTAAAGAAGAGAGTCCCCCTTTTGAGTGTTTCCTCCTCTGTGGATTATTACATGTCATTTTCTGAATTTATGTTAATAATTAAACTGTGTTCTTTGTCTTCTAGATTTAAATTGATAATTGTGCTGGAAGCTCAGAAAAAAAAGATAATTAGTATATTTCACAGTAGAAGCTGAAGAGAAACCGTTCCTTATATGTTGTTGTAAGTTGTTTAACAGAACTGAAAATGCTGTTTTTGCCTGAAATATGTATATGTAATGAGTATTTTATTTTGTTGGCTCTTACAACAGATACTCATATCAATGTGAACTGCCTAATTGTATCTGGGCAAAGAAAATTATGTTTTTATTATATCATCAACTCTTTTAGCTGCTTTTTTTTCCTGGACAATCTTAATATTTCTAAATGTGTATAAGTAGTAAACATTTATTTATACATGGGGTAAAATTTTTAATAGTGATATGCTTTAGCTACCATGCCTCAAACTGTCCTTTATAACTTTCTTATACAGAATAACCATGAAATTTTGAAGAATCCTGAGTTAAAGGCTGGTAAGAAAAGCAAGCCACAATATGGTTATAAAGCTGTGAGGGAATCTGCAAATCAGCTTTTGAAATCCAACCAGGGAGGCATCTGCTAATTTTTATTTACTTTATAATTACAGAATAGATTTTTTAAATGGTAATCTTTTTTTATTAGTGGTGCTTGTTATATAATTTGTGACTACAATGTAAGGAGAAATCCATTATTTGGATTTGGGGCATTTTTTACATTTTGAAGGCAAACTTTATATTCAAAGGTATGAAATCTTTATCCCGCATTCATCCATGAACAGCATGGAGACAGTATCGAAGTCTGTGTTTCCCTTTGCTTTTATTATTCTCCAAATAAAGGTGTTTATTAAATGCTGACTTTTGAATGAC
The DNA here is from genome assembly GCA_004024765.1 of Zapus hudsonius. NCBI lineage: Eukaryota > Metazoa > Chordata > Mammalia > Rodentia > Dipodidae > Zapus > Zapus hudsonius. Next base: position 12,660 of record PVHP010038789.1, on the reverse strand, counting down.
TCCTCCTCGTAATTGTATGTATGGAGGTCAATATGGAACTTCATTCTGTATACTTTCTACAGAGTGCGTTGATTATACAAATACTGATGGGTAAAGACAGAGCTTGAGGATCTCTGAGCTTCCTTTCACGTCTTCCTAGCTTTCTTAGGGTGTCTTGTTGGTATAGTGGTGAGCATAGGTGCCTTCCTAATAGCTTTCTTTCAGGACGAATGTGGTTTCTTGCACTTCATAAAATAGATAAAGGAAAAAGGTTTCAAACAGAGGCAAAAAATTAGAATTTGTTTTAATAAAATACTATTATATACAAAAGATTGCATTATAAATATAAAATGGCTTTAAATTTTAATGTGTCTGTGAAGGCTATAATAAAGGGAATCATAAAGTAACTATATCATTTGAAAAATTATGAAAACGCTGTCTATACATTGAAGACATAAAATTTTAATAACAGTTATTTTAATGTTTCCCAAGATGTAAATTCATGTTAGTGCTTTGAGAATTGCTAATGAAAATAAATTACTTAAAAGTCAAATTTATCATCAAGAATGCAAGTAATGACCTTGAATATTATAAGAGATTTTTGTTGAAGATATGACAAACCTTATTAATTCAAATTCTACTTAATTTAGACTTGTGACCATTTGCTAAGGCTGACATTTTCGTGTGTATTATCTTGAAAGTTTTCACAGAATTGATGAAGAGCTTAAAGAAGATGGTGTGGACATTTAACCTTTATAATTTTACAAGACTTTATAACATTATTTATATGCAAAGAGATGCTGTTATTTATGAAGTGATTTTATAATTTGTTTTGACAAATATAGTTTTAGTTACTGTAACTTATGTTCAGTAATTCCAACTAAAAGAGACAGTGAATTGGATATGCTTATTATTTGTTTAGCTTCTAAACAAATATTTGAGGGATAATCATGTGCAGAGCACCATGAAGGTCCAGAGACAGATATAACCTCTTCTATTGTAGAGGGCTTGTTCCACTGTAATGTTTTGAAATCTTTTGTTGCTAAATTCTGTCAGCAAAAATATTTGAAACTATATCATGGATATGTGTATATTTTCTGCTTTTTGTTTTGTTTTTTACATTCTGTGCTTTAGCTTGATTTTTGGAAATTTATCCTACAGACCTAATGCTTGTGGGTACAAAATGGTTGAACACGCTGTCTGTAACAGAAAAATTTACTGTCATTTAATGAGGAAGTGGGTCTGTCAACTCTCATGCAAGTAAAAGTACAAGATACATCAGGAATGAAGAACTTCCTATGTAACCTCTACCAACTGTTCAAAGCAGCCAACTCTTTTTTGTGTGTGTCCTGATGTAAGATCTCTCTCTAGCCCAGACTGACACAGAGCATCAACTCAACACATGACAGTTTATTAGGCAAAAATGGAACACTATTTAATCACTCTTTGATTTTTATTGGGGTTGTTGATTTCTTTTCATGTTTATTGGCCTTTACATCTCTTTTTATTCCTTCTATGAAAAGCTCTCTCTCACACACATACGTCCATTCATGAACTCTTCCTTTATGTGTGTATAGGTATGTGTGCATGCCAGGTGTGCATGTGTGTGGAAGATGTCATTGATAATGTCTACCTTCTTTATTGGAGACAGGGACAGTTCACCATGTAGGCTAGAATGGCTGGCCAGTGAGTGAGTCCTCAGGGATCTGCCTGTCTCTGCCTCCACAGCCTTGGAATTTTAAGTGCATACCAACATGCTCAGGTTTTTATTTTTTAAAAATAGGTCCTGGAGATTAAGCTCAGGTCCTCCCTGGAGCACTTGATTGGACCCAGTTCTCACCCACTTTTCTGACACTCACTAAGACTGTGAAGACCTGGACAGAAAATGCCACTATACACTAGGGGGAGCTAGAGCTCCCACATCCAATGGTAGCTAACAAATCTACTGTGCCATGTGCCTAGCCACTATTTTTCCATAGTTTATTCCTGATGTTCCCCACAGTTCTAGGAGGCTGTTCTTACTATCCTCATTTTACCTGTAAGAAAACAGGCAAGGCTGGCTAACTTGCTTGAGGCCACACTCAGAGTCCTGCAACAGTTTCCTTGCTGTGTGAGTAGCTCCTCTTCCTTCCAGAAGCCTGTGAGGGAAAACAATGGTGTCACCAGGAGGCTAGGAGGTCCACCCAGTCCTACAAATGCAGAAAGCCATCACTTGCTGCTGATAACAAAGGTGTTTGTGGGAGTGCCAGGTGTGGGTGGTGACCAGTGGAGCAGTGGACACCTCATTTTCATTTAGGAAGATGTGACCTCTGTGAGTGAAGAGAGGCAACACTTGGCTTCTCTGTCCATCCCATGATGTGACATCATAGATCTGGACTGTCCCATCAAAGCCTGAAATAGCCAAGCAGTTGTCCAGGCGTGGAGCTCAAGTCACTCACAACAGATCTGGGTCAGGGCTAGGTGTGGACACTGGACACTGGGCTGGCTCACAGAATGGCAGAAATTCTTGGTATCAAGAAAAAAATGTTGCCCATTTGAGCCAAGGAAGGCGATGCAGGGCCCAGGGCCTAGGCCTCTGCCTCTAACTTCTGCACACCATTTCTCTCCCTCAGACCCAGGACTCCAGTTGAGATCCTCCAGTGGTGCCCACTTCTGGCAGATGCCCATAAGCCCCACTTGGCCCAAAGCACAGCAGAAAGCCAAGATGTCTACATCTAGGATGTGCAGGCTACTCAGCTCCTCACTGTCACTGACACCTGAACTGTATGTAGTCTTCTGGTATTCCAGATCCTCACTCCTCAGGCCACTGAGCTGCATCCCATGAAGAACTCCAGTTGCTGTGGAGGAGAAGACAGCCATCTGATACCAGTGACTCTCCTCTCTCTCATGCACAATGGTTCTGATAGCTTAAATATTGCCTTCCTCTGAAACATGCCAGACCTTCAGGTAAGACCCTGGAAGGCCACTGGTCACCAGCAACCTGATACCCACATGTGCTTTAGATCAAAGACAGATGTGTCTGAAAACCCTCCGTGGCACACTTTGAAATCTCTTTCTGGGAATAAGCCCTGATTTTTCTTTATAGAAAGTGTGATAGTTTGATCCAGGTGTCCCTCAAAAACAAATGTGTTTTGAATGCTTGATCCCCAGCTGATGGCAGTTTGGGTATTGGAACCTTGTTGGAGGTGTGTTGTTGGGGGCAGGCTCATGAAGATTATAGTCAATTTCCCCTCGCCAGTGTTTGGCACACTCTCCTGTTGCTGTTGTGTGCATGATGTTGGCCAGGAGATGATATCCACGCTCTGCTCATACCATGATTTTCCCTGCCATGATGGAGCTTTTCCTTGAGTCTGTAAACCAAATAAACCCATTCCTCCACAAGCTGCTTTTGGTTTGGTTCTTTCTGTGCAGCAAGGAAAAGCTGTCTACAACAGAAAGTCTGTGAGGAGGTAGTGTCACATGAAGTTTTTCTCTTTCTTTCTCTTTTTGCGTTCACAGCCAGCCATGATTCCCGTCACCCATCCACTACTCAAGGACTACAGTGGCTACTAAGAGTCACATTAGTGGAAATCCTGGAATCAGCACAAGAATTCCACCAGCCAGTCATCTGCGAACTCTATGGTAACTGCTTCCTGGGGAATATTTTTTTGACAACATCTTAAATGGCTCAGGATGAATTTGAACTTGTTATAAGTCAAGATTGAGCCTCATGCCTTCACCTCCTGAGTGCTGAGATTACAAGTGGTATCATGCCCAGCTGATATATGCATACTTGTTTATAAACCTCATGTATATAATATTTTATTGTTAAATGAGGTACATTAAAAGGTGATTTAAAAATAAACATTAACAGAGCAGAATAAAAAGAAACATAAATCAAAGTTTCAATCATGAATTTTTAGATTCTGGTATATCCACTTGTTCTCCTACTACTCTTATGGCCAACTGCTTAGTAGATAAGATATGCATTAGTAGAGTGAAAAGTATTCATATGTGCATAATAAAAATTATAGGTATGTAAAAAATTATAGGTATGTGGATGTAGCTCAGTCGTAGAGGGTCATGTACAGGGCCCCAACTTCAATCCTCAGCACTAAAAAATTTAGAAAAACACAATAACTATAAAGAAGAAATATAGTCCTGATATACATTGTCTTATAGTATATACATAGAGGTTAGAAGTACTATTCTGAGAAAGCATTTAAAATGAGGTCTGAATTATCCAGATAAAGCAGATTGAGAAAACAACCCAAGATAAAGGAGTATTAAATTTGTGTGAAGGACTTTGATGTGTGTGTGTGTGTGTGTGTGTGAAACTGCATGGCAGCCAGGAAGGCTGGGGGGGGGTAAAGATTAATAGGGTCTGTGACAAATAGGAAATGATATTAATGAGAGAAAGATTGTGGTAAGAAATTTGGTATTTTGTCTCAGTTCACTATCTGACAATTGCAGAGGTTTAGGTTTGGAGTTGCCATCTCATGATTTGAGTTTAAAGATACCTGTTGGGATGATAATACTGGTTATCATAACATTGGCTTTGATTTCAGAGTTGAATGGTTTGATGTTGTGCTTATTGAGATGGGTAAGACCAGGGGAAGAGTATATTGGGTAAATAGAATTGCATTTTTGACATGTTGTATTTGAGAATGTATTTGTTAGACTAATGCTAGGTGTCATAACAAATAAATTGCAAGTTTAATGGCTTAACAAAATGAAATATTGCTTTCCTGATTGGTGCATAGCTTCTGTCTATACATTTGCTCATAGATTCCAGAGTTCTCCACTGCGAGTCCCTCATTATTGAACCAATAAATTCCTTTAAAGCAAGCTACTAGAAAGGGAAAGGTCCCAGAGCACACACACATGCTTATCACACATTAAACTGAATCATGTGAATCTCATTTATCCATGTTTGTTTCATGGGGAATTAGTTATAAGATCCCACCAAAATACAAAGAATGCTTTTTACTTCTGAGATCAGCTAGCTGAGATTCCACATATGAGTGAGATTATGAGGTTTTGGTTTTCTGTTTTGTTTTATTTAGGATAATGTCCTCCAATATTGTTGGAAATAGGAATGACAAATAAACTAGCCAGTTATGCAATGTACACCTTTAATCTCAGGAGGCAGAGATAGGAGGATTGCCGTGAGTTCAAGACCACCCTGAGACTACATAGTGAATTCCAGGTCAGCAGGGGCTAGAGTGAGATCCTACTTAAAAAATCAATAATAATAATAATTAATATTATATCATATTTACATAATACTATATAACATTTATATAATGTTTAATGTTTATTATAAAATATTATTGTTAAAAATAATCTACTTTCTCCTCGATACTACTCATAGTATCATTTTCTCGGGAATACCACTTTCTAAGTATTGCCTCTGGATTACCAGATAGAGGTATAATAGAAGTATGCTGATAGACAGAATCATAGGCAATGAAAAAGTTGAGACTAGAAACACCTTGCACATGTGTGTTCTATGTGTGTGTGTGTGTATGTAAAGGGAGTGACATACATAAAATCAATATCTCTTGCAGTAACTTTTTTCTTGCATGTGAGGATCAAAATCTGTCCTTTCCAAGGCTGATGAAAAAGAAAAAATCTTTTTGTTTATGGGAAGAGCACAGAGAGGGAATACGGTTGGGAAACAGACTTTTAATCATGTGTAATGTTCTCCATGCAAACAAAAGCGAACATTAATCTGGAATGTTGGGATATCATAAGTCCAGGTTTGTCAGACCCCATGCCTTGTGGTAGGTACTTCTTGTCACTAATGACTTTTTCCTTTTCATCTCTGTCCTTTGTAAAGGACATGAAGGATCACACTCTACCTTTTTTCCTGGTGTGACTCTGCCCATTATTTTTCTTATCACTTTGAGCTTTGAGGTATTTCCACAGCTAGAATTTTCAGATGCACCTAAAATTTTCTGCTCACTCATTATGTTTCTGAGACAGGGAGAGACAATATATTAGATATGTCTTAGTGAGGGGTGAGAAACTGAAGAGCCTCAGGAATGTTCAGATAGATTTACAGATATCAAATAGCTGCCACTAAAACTTACTTAAAATGATATACATGCATATATATATTATTTTAGTTAAAATAATAATTAGATCCTAATAACAAAAGAAAAAGGCAAAGTAAATAGAGAACATTTATGCGAATGCAACCTTTCTGCTGGTACAATGCTTTTAAGGACACAACTGGAAACCAGTCTGACAAGGGCAATGAGCCCTCATTCTTCTGAGGGACTTTCTCTTTCCCTGAGATGATCTCACTCACAAGCAGTGCTGTTTGGACAGTCTTGGCTGGTTCTGTTTTTTTTTTCTTTATAAAACAACAGAGTAAAAAAAATACTCTTTCTCTCTGATTAGACTTCCTTTCTGCTGCTTAATGATCTCTGCTGTGCCTTGTGTTCCGATGAGGAACTCTGTTTATATTTGACTGGCTCTTGCATTTCAGAGTGACCTCCTCTTCCTATGACTATGCTATCGTTTACTCCCTCCATTGTCAAACAAAATTAATACAACTTGACAGAAACTGGGTTTTGATGAAGAACATAGATATGCACTTCACAGAAAATAATTTGAGTCACTTGCCACAAGAAGAAAATACTAGTGAGAGTTGAAAATTAGTTCATAAAGTTTGAATTGTATTTTAAAATAGGACTATTTTTATTAAGCTCAGACATTAAAACTATCATTTAGTAATTATATTTCTGAAACAAATAAATTATTCTAATTGAATGGGTTAGATAAAATATCAACCAAACTTACATTTCTCCTTCTCCTGACATTATGCTGCCCAAATATTTAGTTATCTTTTATTTAATTAAATATTACATATTTATTAGTTTTACATATATTATTATAAGGAATATAAACACTTTTTAAACGGTTTAAAAATGTTTTGACTTTAATTTATGAATTAATATAGTTTTTTAATAGGTAATTGTGGGTCCATGGATTATTCAAGGAGTTGCTGCTTGCATCAACTCTCTGTGGAGAGTCTTGGGACAGCAGTGAGCCGACAAGAGGAAGAACTCTCGGGAGGCAGTTGCAGTGAACAGCTTGTTTATTAGGTGGAGAAAGGTTGGTTTTATTTAGATGGAAAAGGAGAGGCAGGGGCATAAGCAGCAAGGGGATTGGTAGGGGCATAGTGGCCTGTGGATATTTTATGAAAAGATTGTTAGGGCTAGCTTCATAGATAAGCTAGAGAGACTTTTTTTGTTGTTGTTGTCTGAGCCTTGTTATCACCTTATAGTTGAATTATGTGAATTCCAAAAACTCAGGCCTTGAAGTGCCTGGGCTTATCAGGGTTTGCTGGGGCCAAACAGCTGGCTGGAGGTTAGGGAGGAAAGGGGACAGCCGAACTCCTGCTGGTCTCAGGATGAGATAATCGGAGTTTCAGTCCAGTCTCAACTTTTCCTTTAACCCTGTGTCCTCCGTTCTTCTCAGTGGGGTCCCACAGCTAATTTTATATGTTAAATTTCAATTCACATATTAAGCACAAGTACTCAAGTATGAGATAGAATATGAAAGAAAATTCAAGATAGGCTTGCATTTTCTGTAGGACAGGGTGATGGTTTTCTTTTGTAACTTCTATCCCAAAACATTGATACCTTGTGTATCTACAAGACTTCTTTTAGATTCATTATTATTGAATGTGATTCAAAGGTGAGGGAAGAATTTTATGAAGTATTTTTGATAGTGCCAATGCCTTAACTATGCACTTTCAAACTGCCAGTCAATGTGACCATTTGCATTTTTAATGCCACAACCATAGTGCTCATAAAGTGCCTTGTTTATCCTAACAGAATTCCACTTGATGTTTGCATGAAGGGAGGCACTTGCAGGAACAGAAGTTTTTGAGAAGATCCATGTCTAGGCAAACCTCATGTGGCCAGCTCCTTGGAGCTTTCCTATTGTCAGTTCTCCCTTCTCCACATCCTGAGCACATACCTTACCCTTGTTTTCCATGGCTCTACCAATAACTCAACTACCTGAGTCTTTATCCTGAGGCTGAAATTTGAAAATGTTTTGAGAGTTCCAAAGCATTTCTCTTAATATCACTGCTATGGAAGAAGCAGCTCTGCTTTCTTCACTCTTTATTCTTTTACCTTACATCTCAGAGGCAGTCGTGATGTCTCATAGAAACATAAGCCTCCCACACAGGTAAAAGAAGATCTACAAGCTAAATTTAGGAGGGACTCTATTTAAACTTTATTGGTGACAGAATGTGTAATTACATCTAACCTGAAAATTATAGGGATATGCTGTGATCTAGTCAGGTATGGAATCACAACCACAGAAACAGTCAAACATCAAAATTAAATAAGAACTCCTTCTAATCTTAACTTAGCTCTTAAGAAGCCAAGAGACATGGAGGAATATACTTGACAGGACTTTTAGTCATTATTACCACTCTCTATATTCTTTAGCTCACATGATTCTCTTCTGTATTTTCTTTTTCATGTCGATAGCTCATAGTCCAACTTCTTTAATTCATGAATGCAACAAACTTTGCACACTGCTTTCTAATTTCCCTTCTTCATGCTCATGTTCTGACCTCACCCACACCTCACCTTCTTTAGGAACCCAAATTCTCCATTCTTTTAATTTGAAAGCAAGAAGAGATAGAAGAGAGACAGAGATAATGGGCATGCCAGAGCCTCTAGCCACTTTAAACTGACTCCAGACGTATGTGCCACTTTGTGAATCTGGCTCTATGTAGGTTCTTAGGAATTGAACTTGGGTCATTAAGTTTTGCACATAAGTGGTCTAACTGCTGACCCATCTCTGCAGGTCAAATTCTCCATTCTTAAAACAACCCTCTGCATAGAAGAAAGATGTAGGCAATCTGCTTCCCTTACAACAAACAATAACCTAACAAATTCTGAACAATGAAAGAAAATCTATGAAAGGACCAATAGTCCTCCCTACTTTTAGGTGGGAGCCAGAGGGAGTGTTGCTTAATATTCATTGTTAGCTTGATTAGATTTAGAATTACCATAGAAATACATCTCTGGTGTGTCCATGAAGGTGTTTCCAGAAAAGCTTAACCAAAGGTGGAAGGTGAACCCTGATGTGAGAGACACCATTGTCTGGCGTAGCAGATGGAATAAAAAAGTGAAAGTGAATTGAGCATCAGTATTCATCTTTCTCTGCTTCCAAACTAGAGAGGCAATATGAACAGCAGCCTCACACTTTGCCACCAGTCCTTCCCTGCTATGGGTGTGTCTACATGCCCTAAAATTATGACCCAAAATAAACCTGTTCTCACTTTAGTTACTATTAGGGATTTTGGTCATAGCAATGACAATGACAACAACAACAAGAAAAATAACACAGAATTAGATGATATCTAAGAACATAGGGGATATGTTTCAGACTTTCTTTGGAAATGCTCAAATTCATTTTAATTGACTGTCTTGCTCAACAGAAAGAAGGGGAAGAGATATTTTCTGACTGTTTACCTACATGATGTGTTCAGGGTAATCTTCTACATAAAGGTCTAAAGCTAATTGACATCAAGTCAAATGTACACAATCACTTCTGAAATGCAGTAATAAAAAAGACTGATTTAGAAGAAAAGCAGATCTCTGTTTTGTCATCATCTCTATGACATTAGCAGGTCCCTTTCTATCTTAGTTTGGGTGCTCCACAAACACATCCCAATTCTAATTCACTACAATTAGTTGACTTCAAAAGTGGATCTCAAAACACCAATCTGAGTGGGAAAATGAAACATAAAGAGGGAAGGAGTTTATAATAAATGTGTTATGAATCAAGTTATAGTCAGCAAGTGGAGCTTAAACTCAGGAAAAAATGTCCTCAACATTCTAAAGGTATGGTGTTTAAATAGTAACTTCTACCAAACATGGGTTAACATCAGTCATGGGGTAGAAGTTAACTCTAGCTTGCCTTTAGAGTAGGCAGCTTGTCTTTAGAGAAGGAAGCTTGTCATCAGAGTCACAAGCTGTGTAAGTTGGAAAAAGGGTCAAGATATAAGAAAATACTAAACATCAGGTTCAGATCAGTGTCTTGCTACTTCTTCCTTGGCACAACTCAGATTCACTCACATCACATATGAAGGCTATTCAATCTCATCACCAATTCACAATGCCATTTTTTAAAGATTACAACAGGAGTGTTAGTGGAATATACTGTAGTTGCTAGTGCCCAGTTGACCCTGGCACGCATGACATCCTGTTTGTTTTATTTGTGTTATCTTTTTCTAAAAAAATGCTCTTAGCTATGGTTTTTGCTTCTCTCTGTGCTCATCAACTTTAGTGACCCACATTCCTGATGATGTGGAGTTCCTAGTGTACTGTGCTCTGACCAGAATTGCACCATTCCGTTGCTGGTGTCCCATGAAAAGGAGAAAGCAGTGTCTCCATTCTCAGTTATCACTAGGCACTCAAGAATGTAGGAAACCTCATGAAATTTCTTGGACTCTTAGACATGTTTCCCTGCCCCTGTTTGTAGCTTGATAACCAGGATTAATCACTGGGTCAATACAGTAGTGGCTTCCTTTGTCTGCCTGCTTTCCTACTATTATGCAAAGCATTAAATGACAGGTGCCAGCCTTTGGCCATGGATTAATAGAACACTTATCATGCCCCTTGGTAGAAGTCTTATTTCCTGTTCTTGAGAATTGCTATATCTTGGACCTGGAATGTCCCCAATAACCCATGTGTAAAAGGAATCTTCCCTATTTTGCCAATATTTAGAAATAGAGACAAGATAAGCTGTAGGGCCCAGTGGGGGGCAAGATCATTGGAACAGTGCTTTCAAAGGAAACTACTGCAGGAGTGTGGCCATTTTCTCTTTGCCGAAGTGATGCTCCTGCCTCAGACCAAACACATGGTCAGTGTCCAGGTAAGCTGAAAATGTGGACTTTGAAAGACTGGGAACACAATGGGAGGGAGGGAAGGAGGGAAAGGAAAAGCTGAGCTGTTGTGCTTCTTTATAAGAACTGGCTGAGAGGAGCTTCAGAGTAAACAAAAGAGCTTGTTTTTCTTTAAGAGGACAGGATAGCTGCAGGAGATGCCTTCAGGCTCACAAGAATCATTCAACCAGAGAACACTGATTATAAACTTGGTAGCATTGAACACAAGAGGCATGTTTGAGGTAATTAAAATTATTGTTAATGAATATGTTATATGATTCAGATAGGGTGAAAAAATGTGAATTCAACTTTGGAGAATTCATATGGGGACAAAGGAAGCCTGGAGCTCTGCATGGATTTTGTTGAATCTTGTAAAAAAATCAAGACTAAGGAATTTCAGAAAACAAGCAGTGGTCAGTAAAAGAGAGGCTAAGAGATGCTTCAGTACCCTCATCAGAAGTGGAAACAGAATCGGAGACCAGGGCAAGGGGAAATTCAAGGAGGCCTAGAGACAGTCAACCAGTGAAAAAAAACAGACATAGGGTAACACTGTAATTTTGATTGGCTGAGAGATATTTGAAAGAGTAGCTACTGGAAATTAAGTCCTCTTGGAAACTGGAGGACATGAGAAAAAGCTACTAGGTCATAGAGCTAAGAAAGGGAAGGTAATATGGTATAAAACAAGCAAAAATTTAGTCCTCTTAAAATACTGCACAAGAGGGACAGAGAGATGGCTTAGTGGTTAAAGTGTTTGCCTTCGAAGCAGAAGTTTGATTCCCCAGTACCCATGTAAAGCCAGATACACAAGATGGTGCATGTGTCTGGAGTTTGTTTGCCGTGGCTGGAGGCCCTGGTGTACCCATTCTCTCTCTGTCTCTTTTTCTCTCAAATAAATAAATAAATAAATAAATAAATAAATAAATAAATAAATAAATAGCTACAGCAGAAAATCTCTGAGTGGAGTCTTCTTGAGAGAGGAGGGTATTGCAGTTCTGAAGAGGGGCTACCAGCTGCTGCATCACATCATTTTCACCTGAGAATGGAGTGGAGGGCTTATGAGGGCAGCTTTCTTCCCATTGTTAAATTGCCACATCTGTCCATCCAGTCTACTATTGTAGGGTTTGTGGAATCTGAAAGTGAGAGAACCATAGCGGAAACAGAAGATGAACAATAGAGGAAAAAGATATTGTTAGATCTCTTGTTGAAACAGTAAAAGCCTGTATGGAAATGCGTCAACAATGTGCTACTTTAAATCAGGAAAGGTTTACATAGTAATGTCTCCAGTGCTTTCTATTAGACTGTTGGAAGGTGTGAATGCAAATGGAAGTGGATATGGGAATAAATATGATTTATTTAAGTTCTAACATCATGCCTAAGACACTATGTATCAAAGGGTATTTTAGATGTCACTGATTGCCAGTGCATATTGAAAACAAACATCCTGATATTTCTAAAAACTTTCATGTTTAACATGTTCAAATTAGAATGAGCTGGTGCTTATTGAATTAACACATATCTGAACAATGGGATTACTTCTAATTTCTGTTTTGTACGTGATCATTACTTCATAGTGAACTCTTTCAGACTTCCAAAAAGGAGAATAATAGCTGCTTAGATTATGATCTTTCTAGTTATAATCCCATGTTCTCCCACTCCATTGTGACTTCTAATTGTGTACCCATAATACACTTCACATATTTCCTAACCATTCCATTTCCTTCTCAAAAATACTAAAAGCTGAGGAACATAAACTGCTTGCTGTGAAAGAAAGCATATGA